>MU786224.1:14520-59279 GCA_026770625.1 Nicotiana glauca
CCACATAAAAAGTTAATCAAGACACTTACTTCAAAACACGCTAACTCAATATACTAGTAAGCCTTTTCCACGATTATCCAACTCCGAACGGCTCGAATCTAGCCAAAATGACTTTATACCATAAACACAAACTATAGAAAACTATTCTGAATAATAAAGTACCAATCTTTAAAGAAAATTAAAAAGTCAACTCAAAAAGTCATCTCAGGGCTCGCGTCTCGGGACCCGACCAAACTTACAAAATCCGAACACACATTTGATAACGAGTCCAAACATACTAAATTTATTCAAACCCAACCTCAGATCGCCTTTGAAATCTTCAAAATATAACTAAGTATCCCAAAATACTCTGAAACTCAAGATAAACCATCCCGACAAATCATAATAGGAGAAATAGACACGAGGGAAGCAGTAAATAGGGGATCAGGGCGTAAATTCTCAAAACGACCGGCGAGGTCATTACATAAGCTTACTTAATAGATGACAAGGGTATTCCTAAGTATATAATAGGAGAAGTCCCCTGAACAAATCCAGTCTTATCCAATAGTTGAGCTTTAACTTGATCAGGCACACTAGCAACAAACATATGTGATTTATCCATGTTAACAATAAGTCCTTTAGCAGCACTAAAATGGTTTAAAGCCTCAAGAACTCTATTGACTGAGTCTTCATCCCCTTTACGAAATACCATCAGATCATCCGCAATGATTAGATGAGTAAGTTTTAGAGATTTACACATTGGATGATAGTTGAAGTCTGGCAGCAAACTCATACAGTTGAGAACTTTAGTTAAGTATTCCATGACCAACACAAATAATAAAGGAGATACATGATCTCCTTATCTGAGCCCTCTCTGAACATCAAAATAACCCTGGCTTTCTCCATATTTTAATAGTGAACTTTGGGGTGGATACGCATTCATGACCAACCTGATGAATTTCTCAAGAATTACATACCCCCTCAAAGCTTCCTCCAAAAATTCTCAACTTACCATATCATATGCCTTCCTGAGATCTATTTTCATAAGACATCTTGGTGATGTTTTCCGATTGTAGTGTTTGAGGTGATCATAGCATATTAGGATATTATGGATCATAAACCCGCCTTGAAAAAATGCAGATTGATTATCTGCAACTATATGACTTAGTGCTTCTTTGAGTCTCTTGCACAACATTTTTGAGACGCACTTGTATAACACATTACAACAAGCGATATGTCTATACTGACTTACACTTTCAGGATGATCAACTTTTGGAATAAGGTCAATGTTTGTGGCATTGATCTATCGAAGCATATTCCCGTTACGGAAAAACTCAAGAACAACTTCAGTGATAACGTTTCCCACAATACTCCAAGCTGCTTTATAGAATCCACTTCCATATCCACCTGGAACAGGACTATCACGATCCGGATTTCCCACCCTCGGGGGTCGTGATGGCACCTACTCGTAGAAGCTAGGCAAGCTACAATTCATAAACTCCTAACTCCTTTATTTAAAATTCTTTCATTAATCATAATAACGAGCGTTAAATATGTTAATAACAGCGGAAATATGAAATTTAAAGTAGAAGACTTAAATCAAATAAACTGAACAATAATGCGGAAATCATCATATGCCTCTACCCAAGTACTGGTTCACAACATTCACGGAGTACTAAGATTTACTACATATAACCGCTTGAAAGAAAGTAACACTGTCTGTCTCGAATATAATAGATAACAGATCATAAAAAAAGATAGAGGAGACGACGGGCCTGCGGATGCCTGCAAGTCTACCTCGGTGTCTTTGTGAACTGAAGGTTGGCTCCCGAGCTAGAATTGTTGTCCGATATCTGAATCTGTGCAAAAGAGCATAGAGTGTAGTATCAGCACAACCGACCCTATATGCTAGTAAGTATATGGCCTAACCCCGGCGAGGTAGTGACGAGGCTAGGACCAGACTCCAGATAAACTTGTGCAGTTATATTCATATACAACGGAAAATAAACAAGAATAAATATTTTAATGGGAGGGGAACATGCTTCGGGGATAGCAGATAATACAGAACTTCAAAAGAATAATAATGGAAAATCAATAATTTAGCTCCAACACGGATAAGGAAATAAAAGCAGGTTTCATTGTCAGTACACATCTCGTTGTAGGCGATCAACCCGATCCCATTTCTCATATTTCCGTGGTAGGCGTACCACCTACTCCCATTTCATCAAGTCTCGTGGTAGGCGTACCACCTGCTCCCTTTTCATCAATAACTTGTGGTAGGCGTACCACCCGCTCCCATTTCATCAATAACTTGTGGTAGGCGTATCACTCGCTACCTTTTCATCAATAACTTGTAGTAGGTGTACCACCCGCTCCCATTTCATCAATAACTTGTGGCAGGCATACCATCCTCTCCCTTTTAATCAATAACTTGTGGTAGGCGTACCACCCGCTTACATTTCATCAATAACTTGTGGTAGGCGTACTACCCACTCCCATTTCATCAATAACTTGTGGCAGGTGTACAACCCGCTCCCATTTCAGTCCAACACAATATTACATTATCATCACGGCAAGGGAACAAAAATAACATAGAAATTTCCCGGCAAGGGAACAAAAACAACATAGAAATTTCCCGGCAAGGGAACAACCAGCTATAACCAATCCTAGCTAAATTCCTACATAATTCAATTAATACCAATACTTAGGCATAAATAAGGTCCACAAGATTAAATTAAATCTTAATTCAATATCAAGAATCATTAATTAAACATCCGAAGTGTCACTTAAGAACACAACAATTATCAACTTAAAACCCACGGTCATGCTCGACACCTCTCGAATTTGGCTTCAAATCAATTGTATCTTTACAATAATGAATTCAATACATCAATAAATTCTAAACAATGCGAACCTAATGCCTAATTATAGCTTTTCAATCATTCTTCCCCGCTTGGTAAAAATACGAGGTTCGAACCAAAATCAAATTTCCCATTCACTCATGAGCCCAAATATATAAAAAAAATTCAAATTTCACCACAAAACAAGGTCTAAATCAAGAAAAAACAAAAAGCCCTAACTCTACCCAAATTCCTAATTTTCTACCCTCAATTATATGTTTTAGGCCTAAAAATTCATTAGATGTTGATGAAAATGGAAGAAACTAGTTAGAGATTACTTACCCCAAGAGATTGTGGTGAAAGAATGCTTCAAAAATCGCCCAAGAACTTTGGAGAAGAAAGAGTTTGTGAAATTTTGGTGAACTCCCGTAATAGTTCTATTTTGGGGTTTTAAAAATAATTGGACGATTTAACTCCACGCATTCGCGATCAACCTCTGGCATTCGCGATGGGTAAAGCTATTTAAGCCTTCGCGTTCGCGTACTGAGGCTCGCATTCGTGGAGAGTAATCTCCTCGAGCCTCGTATTTGCGTTCATAGTGACGCATTCGCGAAGAACAATTGGTGGCCCTCCCCCCTGTACCCTACGCGTTCGCGAAGGGAGACCACCCAATGCTTCGCGTTCGCGACCTGGTTTTCGCCTTCACATTGAAGGAATTTTCCTTTAGCAATTCTTACTCATCGCGTTCGCGAGGGTCCTCCCACGAACGCGAAGAAGGCCATACCAGAACTGGAAACCTGCAACTTTTATAAGTCTAAAACTATCCCTAAACACCTCCAAAACACAGTTGATCCCTCGGGGCTCCTAACCAAACACATGTACTAACTCAACAATATCATACGAACTTATCTGTGCGATCAAATCGCCTAAATAACCTCAAAAACAATGAATCAAACCTCAAAATCATGATTTTTTTCCTCAAACTTCATCAAGTTTCAAATTTAGAAATTTAAGTCTGAATCACGTCAAACGACGTCCATTTTTAACCAAATTTTATATAAAGGACTTAAAATATATATAAGACGTGTACCGGGTGCCAGAACAAAAATACGAGCCTGATACCATCGCTTTCTTATCAGATATCATTTCAATTTTGCTTAACAATTTCAGAAAAATACTTTCTTTTAAAAATTCATTTCTCGGGTTCAGGACCTTGAAAGTCGATTCAGGGCATACGCCCTAGTCCCATATTTTTCTATGGACCCTCCGGGACCATCAAATTATGCATTACAAGAAAAGACTTATTAGGGACCAGTATTTAGCGATAAATTTTTTATATGGTCCCTAAACGTGTACTTATAGGGATGAGATTTTTTTTGGTTTCTAATACCCAATTTTTTTTCTAAAATACACTAGAAGACTTATTTTTATCTATATAAAATTTAATATCTGATCTCTAATACTAGATTTTAGCGGGATAGGGCGGGAAGTGAAAGTAAAGTAAAAAGAAAAAACCTCCAAAAGTATATTTTCACTCTGAAATCCCGCTAGAAATTCACTTTCACCCTAAACTCTCTCCCAAAAAATCAATTTCACGCTACAATCCCTAATTATGCAGCTACTTCAATTCTCTTCAAAGTTCACAAAAGTTGCGAAATTCATCCGCCAGAACTCAAAAACTTGCAAAATTCACTGGTCAGAACTTTTGCGTCAAAGTTTAGATCTCTCTCAAAGGGACTTTACACAAACCCTGTGGATTATCTGCCTAATCAAGAGTAAGATTAATTTCTTTCTATTTTATCTGTTTCATTTTCTTTTCTCTTCTTCTTGTGTTTTTTTTCCGATTGGACCAGAAATTGTAAATCGGGTTTTGCAATTTTTTGCTTCTTTAGTTGTTTTCCGCAATTGGGTTGTTTAGAGTACTGATAGTTATTGTTTGAGTGATAAAAGTGAGAGTATTGGTATAAAGATGGGGCTCGTAGGTCAAGGAGGACAAATTTGATTTTTTTTTGTAGAGTTTCGTCTATGCTCTAGCTCTCTCCTTTGCGATTTGCATTATACAATTCTTCGGGGGACTTGCTTGAAGGGTCGTGAGTTTGGCTCCCAGTAGGGTTGCTGCTAGCTAATAATTATTGATATATGTTTCTTGTAAAGCATAACAGTTTATGTACATTTTATTTAGATGTTGCTAATCATAATTCAACTAGGTGTTTGTCCTTCTTGGCTAGTATGTGAATTTCCATCAACGTCGTCTCTTGCTAGTTATCTACTTTGTTGGTAGAATATCTTTTGTTTGATATATTCTCTATTGAGATCTTTCTGTGACTTCTTCTACGGAGGCCGACCCCACAAAAAAAGAGTATGTGATCCTTAATTTGCCTTAAGAAAGGAATATTTAATACTAATGGATTGCATGTGTCCTAATATGGAGAAATGGATATAAAGAGCAGGTCAACTTGTTAGGTATTTAGATGCAGTTGATTGATCACTTATACAGATTTATGAGCATGTCCTGGTTGCATTTTGATGTCACTTTTTATGCAAGTCAGACAACTTCTTGTGTAGTATACTGCTACTAACCAGGAATGCAAAGGTAAACTAATGTTCAGGTGCAAAAGAAAAAATCAATATGTTTGGAGTGGATTCTTCTGCCCCTCTACCTCTAGTAAACAAATGGGATAATTAACTTTTAAAATTACGGGTTTATAATCTAGTAGTATTTTTGGAAATTTTTGCATGTATAACTATGTTCCGTGTCGAAAATACTGGATTTTTGTTGAACCGGTAGCACTAAGGCTACATCCGCAACTGTGTGGTTGGATTAAAGCTACTTACATTTGCAATGTTTCTTTTGCCTTCCTCTTTTTTGGTTGTTTTTATTTATTGAATGTGACTGTTTAATGACTTGAATGTTTTGCATATATTTGTTGGTGTTCTGTTTTGTTCTCTCTATAGTAGGGAAGTATTCATTGGGTTCTTCTCTTTTTCATTCATTATCCTGAAAAGTTATGTCGGAAATTCGCTTGTAAATTCTATCCTTCAATTTTTTTTCTTTCATTGTCTCCAATGTACAGTTCACGCTTCCAATAATTCTGTCTCCAGCTCCTGCTGGCATGACTTTTATTATTGAACTTGTAATATTTTTTGTGATAATTGCTTACAAACCTAATGCAATATCTTAAGCTCTAATATCATAAAATTGAGCATCTATCTCATTGTTTAGTTTCAGAATTAAGTAACCTATGAAACCATAAAATTCGTCCAGTTTTCCTCTTCTATATCGTTTTAGCTTTAGTTGATCTCAGGTATAGAATTACCTAAGATTTTAGAAGGTTTTCTGATATTCATATAACCACCATCAACCTATATATGTTATTGATTTCAAGGGATGTTTTTAAATTTTCTCTTTATCTCTTGCGCCTGGACTTTAGAGATGTCACAGACTGTGAGTTACTATGCCAATTGTGCTTTCTTTGATTGATGAACTAGTTATTTATTTGCTTCAGTTGTAACTCTGTTTCTTCCACAAGTTTTACCTTATCATCTTCGTGCATATTGGAAATCTTGATTATAAACAATGATGATAAAATTTAAAGGGGCATGTAAGGATTTTCAGAAATGATATAAATTAGGCAGCAGCTCACAGTTGGATAAGGCCATTTTGAATGTTGCTGCCACCAATTCCTTAGAACTGTAGTGGTAATTGCTTATAAACCTAATGCAATAACTTAAGCTCTAATATCATGAAATTGAGCATCTATCTCATTGTTTAGTTTCAGAATTAAGTAACCTATGAAACCATTTTCTTCTTCTGTATCACTTTAGCTTTAGTTGATCTCAGGTATAGAATTAAGTAACCTATGAAACCATAAAACCATAAAGTAACTTTGATATTTTTTGAATTTCTATAGAACTAGAGTTAGAAATCAGTGATATCTCAGGTATTCATATTGAATTAAAGCAGATATAAAGTGGTCGCTATCTTGTTTATCTCTATAGAACTAAAGTAGATTGTTTAGTTGTTGATAACGACTGCTTGGTGTATGTCTTTTTCTATATTCTATTGTATGCGTTGCACTTTTACATCACTTTGGACTGGCCAAAACTTTTCCAATTACATGACTGTTAGAATGCCAAATGATCCACGTTCCTATGAATGATATAATGTATGCTGACTAATGGCTTCTCACTTCTCAGTTTATTTTAGGAGTTACTGCCTATTGGCATGTTGAGGATCAGAACTAGAATAGAGAAAAATATTCTCGTTCACTTCTCGCCTGTCTATGTGGACAACACCAAAGATATGTCAAAATTATTCATTGATAGATAGTTTTTATAGTTCTTGTGCTTGGTAGTTATATTGCTTTGCTAAGGTGTTGAGCACATGATATCTTGTGGTTGTCCTAGTTATTAAGATAGTTATATTTGTAGGATCTATTTGGTACACTCATTGACCCTTTTCCATAACAATACTTTCCTATTTCAAGTATTGGTGTTGAAAATATTCTGTAGTAAAATAATAAAAACAGTTTATTGCGTAATGTGTTGTAACTTATCAATTCTATTCTTTTTTTAACTCAATTTACTTTAATACCAAACTTTTAGTAGTACGATTTCTTACATCAGTTACTCTAGGGAAAGGACGAAGCCGAGAGCTTAGATCTATGTGTTCATTTGAAGATTCTGAAAATAAGGAACGATCCTTTCATCAGAATGCTCATTATGCAAGTCAAAACATGTCAAGATCTTCTAAGAGTACAAGATTATACTCAACCATATTTGCCGCTCAAGGATTGTAAACAAAGAATAAAAGCTCTTTGGTTCATGACGAAGAAAATATGCAAACTGATATTCCATTTTCTCCTTCTATTGATCAAGTTATGCAGTTGACCCAAACAGTTGAAACAAGTATGGTTTCTTAAATCTATTTGATCACATGTTTATTATTTTTATAATATTTTCTGATATTTATAAATTAAGAAAATGTAGGTTCATGTACTGCTGAAAAGGTAAAAAGGGTTCGAGGAAATAACAAGTGCAAAGAAGTTGCATCAGTTGAAGTTGGATAGAAGATAAAAGTAACATTTTACAATAATCGAATAGTTAGAAAGAATAGCAATCTATTTTCGAGGCACTTGGCAAACCACCAGATTTGGCAACTATTTTTTTCGAGACTCGCAAGAAGAATAACACACTTGCTGATTCTGAAACAATCGAGAAACATGTGCGTTTGGTTAATTGAACATGTTCTTTACTTTTAGTTATTATGGGGTCTAACAAAAATCTCTATATATACTTTGTAGGCTCAAATCAAGGAATTGGTTCAGTCCGAACCGTCACTTTCTAGCATAAAAATTGTAGAAAAATGCTTTGGACCTCAAAGTCGTAGTCATGTTTTTGGCTTTGGGGGTGGATTAAAGGCGAAGATTTGAAAGGTGGAACTTCCTCAAAAGCTGAATTATTGGCTAAGCTACGTTCAACTCAAAATGAAATCAGTCTTTGAAGGATCGTTTGTCTAACTTTGAAAATGAGATGAAAGAACTGAAGCAATTATTTTTAGCGTAACAGCCTCCAGTTCAAGAGAATGACTATTCGGATCCTTGATGATACTAAGTGAGTAACAAATTACCCGGAACATCAATTTATTTTATTTATTTAAGTGTATGTAATTATATATCATTTGCAGAATTTATATCTTCCATTGATTACAAGTTTACCGGTACATTATTAAAATGAACATAAAGGAATTTGTGGTTTAGAACTTTACCTGAATGGTTTGTCTCCAGCACTGATATGCTAGTTTTCCTACAGGCCCCCCACTACCACAAATTATAACTTTCTTCCCCTTTAAAACACACTGTCTATTTTTCACCCTCAAGTTTAGTATATCCCCTTCTCCTTCACTAAGCAAAACACTACATTTTCCATATATCTGCTGCTACAAATTTGAAAACACCACAACTATATACAACAACAAGAAATAGAGAGATCGCTTAAAGCTCAAATTTTCGTGTACCTAGTAATTTCCTTTAGATAAAGATAGACAGGATAGTGAAATAAAGATGGTAGCTGATTGAGGGCCCGTGGTGATTGTTGTGGCAATAATCATCTTACACTGGCTGTTGGGACTGTAATGAATGAAAAGTTGCTTCCTCTTTTTGTGGCAGTTTCTCTACTTCTACAACCATTTTTTCAGTATTTGGTGAGGATTCTGTGGCGCTTGACAATTTCTTCTCTAATTTTAACCACATCCATACTTCCCGACCCTCTCTCTTTGAAACAAATATAGTAGCCTTTTTCATTCAAGGTGGCCGTCTTGTACCACTCTAGATAACCCATATCTTCTTTTATTTTGCTTAGCTTCTTGCCGAGATCTCCATGTTCCTAAGAAAGTTCATGTTACTTTTTTGCTGCCACTGCAAATATATACATATAAAAGTTAGAAAAAGGAAAATACAGGTTTAAAGTTAAGTTCCAACTAGTTTTATGAATATTATCACTATTTTGTTGTACCTGTCTACCAGTTCCAATTGATTCTAGCTCTTGAATGATGCCTGCTTGAAGTTGATTCACTCCAAAGTCACTCAGCTGAGAAGTTCCCTTACAGATTACTCTATGTTTGAGGCATTCCAGAATTGGCCCATAATTGAAAATCAAGAAACCGTTGTCCTGTTGTTGCACATTTGAGTTCATTACCATCATAATATCCAAAACTGATTCAGATTCCTCAAAATAAGAGTAGTATGAATCTGAATACAGTAGAAATGTACCAAATGGCATGTAGACACAAGACTGAGGAGTAGAACCAGAAAAGCCATTAGTAGGTGAGACTAAGAATCTGGGGATTGAATCTTGGTTTGAGACTACATACAAAAAGCTTGAATCTCATGATGGACGTTCTGATATGGAATAGCAATACTGTCACCAGGATTGCTATTCTAGTTATCGGCGAGGACTCGGGTGATTGAATTCGGGAATATGTACACTAGTGGAATTTCAATCCTCGTCCATGCCACCTTATTCTTCTGTAACATCATAACTAAATAATACATTGTACCATAATTGTACTATACACTATTAGAGCTCAAAATCATGGAAAAAGTTTGTATGCTGCCGAAAGGAGATGGATGTCTTCAATATGTTACATATAAATCGATAGCATTATCAATTCTAAGTCTAATTCTTTACCATACAGACTTCCTCACCTGAATTTACTAAAGTTTTTCAGGAGATGAAAGATGCATTAACAACACAACAATAAATATTTGTATATCTAATGCCACAATACCATAATGCCCTCTAGTTTATGCAAGCAGTGGATTCTTTACTATTTGATGGTTATCCTTAAAAAGAGATTATTGGAAGGAATCGATAATAATATTTCTGCTTAACCTAATATTTTCTATGTATATCTTCCAGTGAGTACATGTAACTCATTTGTCAGTACCTGTTATTAGCCATAATTTTGTCCTATCCACAATGTTATAATTTTTCTAAATGATTTTTTTCTTCTACAGGTTTTGGATATTGAAGTTCACATAAAGAAGATTTTTACTACAATACAGATTGACCATCTTTGATGGGAATGTCAAGAAAATTTTACATTACAATCGAGGGATATTAGTGATATGTAGTTTTTTTATGAACAGAATATTATGACTAGCTTACATCATTGATGTACGGTGTATGTAACTGATGTTAATCATTTTTAATAATTATTATATGGAAACAATATCATCTTTAATTTATATTAATTATCAGATTTTCTAGTTGCACGTTGAATGCGATTTAGGGGCTTAACTTGTTTGTTTAGGGACTAGAGTATTAGTCTTTATTTTTAGAAGTAGAAATTTTGGTTGCTAAATCTGTAGCTTTGTAGTGTGGCGTGTTCGATTTAAGGACCTGCTTTAAATTTATCGTGAAAGATGTAACGGCCAGCTTTTAAATGGTCGAGAAACGTTTTAACGACCACCTTTAAGCTATTCGCAAAAATATTTTAAGGACCAGGAATTAAGTCCCTAAAATATACAATTAGGCACTAGAAATATGGTCCTTAAAAATCATTTAAGGTCCAGTTTTAAACTGGTTGCGAAACAACTTTAACGACCAGCTCTCGAACTCGTCCTTAATGACCTTTAGCGGCGGAAGCTATAAGGACCAGGTTGGTTGGTCGCTATTGAACATTAAGGACCAATTTCTTACTTTTAGGGACCAGTTTTCCCTTCGCTATTAAGTATTTTTCTTGTAGTAACGGTTCCAGGTCCGTTTACCCAAAATATTGACCAAAGTCGAATTTATTCATTTTAACATCAAAATTTAGCATTTTTCAAAAAAATTCACATTTAAGCTTTTCGGCTACGCGCCCGGACTGCGCATGCAAATCGGGGCGACTCTAAATGAGGTTTTCAAGGCCTCAGAGACACAGAATCCACCTTTAAAACAACCGTTCCTCCTCGAACGGACAGAAGAAAGAAGTATCTGTGTCCGGGAAAAGATGAGGATAGCGGCTTCGCATATCGAACTGGGACTCCCAGGTCGATGCCTCAGGAGGCTGACCTCTCCACTGAATACAAACAGAAGGGAAATTCTTCGACCTCAACTGTAGAACCTGTCGGTCTAGAATATCCACCGGCTCCTTCTCATAAGACAAGTCCTTGTTCAACTGGATAGTGCTGAAATCTAACACGTGGGCTGGATCGCCGTAATACCTCCGAAGCATGGACACATGAAACACTGGATGCACAGTTGATAAGCTTGTTGGCAAAGCAAGTCTATAAGCCACCTCTCCCACTCGATCAAGAATCTCAAAAAGACCAATGAACCTAGGGCTAAGCTTGCCCTTCTTCCCAAATCTCATCACGCCCTTCATATGCGACACCCGGAGCAATACGCGCTCACTAACCATAAAAGCCATATCTCGAACCTTGCAGTCTGTATAACTCTTTTGCCTAGAGTGAGATGAACAAAACCTATCCTAAATGATACTGACCTTGTCTAAGGCCTCCTGAACCAAATCTGTACCCAACAACTGAGTCTCTCCCGGCTTAAACCATCCGACCGGAGATCGACACCGCCTACCATATAAGGCCTCATAAGGAGCCATCTGAATGTTCAACTGGTAGTTGTTGTTGTAGGCAAACTCTACTAAGGGCAAAAAATGATCCCACAAACCTCCAAAGTCAATGAAACAAGCTCGGAGCATATCTTCCAAAATCTGAATAGTCCGCTCGGGCTAACCGTCCGTCTGGGGATGAAATGTTGTGCTCAACTCAACCCGTGTGCCCAACTCTCGCTGAATTGCTCTCCAGAAGCGTGAGGTAAACTGCGTACCCTGGTCCAAAGTGATAGATACGGGCACACCATGAAGACGAGCAATCTCCCGAATATAGATCTCAGCCAACCTCTCAGAAGAATAGGAGACTGCCATAGGAATGAAATGTGCTGACCTGGTCAGCCTATCAACAATGAGCCATACTGTGTCGAGCTTCTTCCGAGTCTGCGGAAGCCTAGTAATGAAGTCCATAGTGATCCGCTCCCACTTCTACTCGGGAAGCTCAATCCTCTAAAATAAACCACCAGGCTTCTGATGCTCATACTTAACATGCTGACAATTCAAACATCGAGCCATATATGCAACGATATACTTCTTCATTCTACGCCACCAGTAATGTTGCCGCAAATCTTGATACATCTTTGCGCCGTCCGGATGAATAAAGTACCGGGAGCTATGGGCCTCCTCTAAAATCAACTCTCAGAGCCCATCCACATTAGGCACACAAACTCAACCCTGCAATCTCAAAACTCCATCATCATCCAAAGTAACCTGCCTGGCACCTCTACGCTACACTGTGTCTCTAAGGACATACAAATAGGGATCATCATACTGCCGATCACGGATACGCTCTAATAATGAAGAACGAGCGACCGTGCAAGCTAACACCCGACTGGGCTCAGAAACATCTAGTCTCACAAACTGATTGGCTAAATCCTGAACATCCAAAGTAAGCGGCCTCTCACCGACCGGAATGTAAGCAAGACTGCCCATACTGGCTGACTTCCTACTCAAAGCATCGGCCACCACATTGGCCTTTCCCGGATGATATAAAATGGTGATATCATAATCTTTCAACAACTCCAACCACCGTCTCTACCTCAAATTCAACTCCTTTTGCTTGAACAAATACTGAAGACTCTTGTGATTCGTGAACACCTCACATGCCACGCCATACAGATAATGCCTCCAAATCTTGAATGCGTTAATTATGGCTGCCAACTCCAAATTATGAACTGGATAGTTCTTCTCATGAATCTTCAACTTCCTAGAAGCATAGATAATGAATTTTCCATCCTGCATCAACACTGCTCCAAGCCCAACACGGGAAGCATCACAATAAACTGTATAAGGTCTTGAACCTGTGGGCAAAACTAACACCGGTGCCGTAGTCAGAGCTGTCTTGAGCTTCTGAAAGCTCGCCTCACACTCATCCGACCATGTGAACTGGGCACCCTTCTGGGTCAATCTAGTCATTGGGGTTGCAATAGATGAAAACCCCTCCACGAACCGACGATAGTAGCCTGCCAATCCCAAGAAACTATGAATCTCTGTAGCTGATGCTGGTCAGGGCCAGCTCTTGACTACCTCAATCTTCTTCTGATCAACCTGAATACCTTCTACTGATACAACATGACCCAGTAATGCAACTGAACTCAACTAGAACTCACACTTGGAGAACTTTGCATATAACTGACTATCCCTCGGAGTTTGAAGAACCACTCTAAGGTGCTGCTCGTGTTCCTCCTGGCTGCGGGAATATATCAATATATCATCAATGAAGACTATCACGAATGAATCCAAATAAGGCCTGAACACTCGGTTCATCAAGTCCATGAAAGCTGCTGGGGCATTTGTCAACCCGAATGACATAACCAAGAACTCATAATGCCCGTACCGAGTGCGGAAAACTGTCTTAGGGACATCGGATGCCCTAATCCTCAACTAATGGTAGCCTGATCGCAATTCAATCTTTCAAAAAATACCTTGGCACCCTGAAGCAAATAAATCATCGATCCTCGACAATGGATACTTATTCTTGATTGTAACCTTGTTCAAATATCGGTAATCAATACACATTCTCATCGATCCGTCCTTCTTCTTAACAAGCAACCCCGGCGCGCCCCAAGGCGAAACACTGGGTCTAATTAAACCCTTCTCAATCAAGTCTTGCAACTGTCCCTTCAACTCTTTCAACTCCCGGCGGGGCCATACGATACGGCGGGATAGAAATTGGCTGAGTGCCCGGAGCCAAATCAATGCAAAAGTCAATATTCCTGTCGGGTGGCATACCCGACAGGTCTGAAGGGAAAACATCAGGAACTCCTGAACAATGGGCAAAGAATCAATAGAAGGGACCTCAGCACTGGAATCGCGAACATAAGCCAAATAGGCCAAACACACCTTCTCGACCATACGCCGAGCCTTCACATACGAGATAACAATGCAGGTAGAATGACCTGGAGTACCTCTCCACTCTAAACGAGGCATACCCGTAAAGCTAAGGTCACAGTCTTGGCATGAAAATCCAAGATAGCGTGGTAAGGTAATAACCAGTCCATCCCCAATATAATATCAAAGTCAACCATATCTAAAAGCAATAAATCTACACGAGGCTCAAGACCCCCAATCACTACAATACAAGAACGGTGGACTCGATCGACCACAATATAGTCACCCACCGGTGTAAACACATAAACATGAACACTCAATGAATCTCTAGGCATGACCGGGCACGGTGCAAAATAAGATGATACATACGAATACGTAGACCTTGGATCAAATAACACTGAAGCATCTCTATCACAAACCAGAATCGTACCTATAACAACTACATCTGAAGCTTCAACCTCGATCCTGGCCTGAAAAGCATAACAGCGGGACTGGGCCCCACCACAATGAACCACATCCCTAGATTGGTCTGCTGTTGGCTGGCCTCCACCTCTAGCGGTCTCAGCTCCACCTCCACCTCTAGCACCTCTACCCCCACCTCTAGTTAGCTGGGCGGGCTGTGGAATACCTGGTGCTTGTACCATGGTATGAGAACTCTGATGTTGAGGGCCACCTGGTGCGCGAGGGCAATACCTAGCAATGTGCCTCGTGTCGCCACAAGTAAAACAAGTCCTTGGCTTTTGGGGCTGACGACACTGGAAACTCTGAAGCGGTGGTGCACTGATGGGTGTTGGTGGTGCACTGAAGAACTGCTGGTGAGAGTACTGCATCTGAGGACCACGGCTACCTGAAGCACCGTGTGAAACCTGAAGAGCTGACTGAAAGGGCCTAGGAGGATGGCCTCTACCATGTGAATCTCTACCTCCAGACGAAGTACCACTGAATCTACCTGAATGACGGGGCCTCTTGTCTGCCCTATGACCACCTCCTTGCGATAATACCACCTCAACCCTCCGGGCCACATTGGCCGCCTCTTGGAAGGATATCTCGCCCCAGTCTCTCTAGCTATCTGGGTATGAATCGACTGAATGAGTCCATCAATAAACCGCCTCACTCTCTCCCTCTCAGTGGGGAGTATAACAAGGGCATGGCGAGCCAAATCTATGAATATGGTCTCGTACTGGGTGACAGTCATGGATCCCTGATGAAGACGCTCAAACTACCTCTGATAAGCCTCTCTCTGAGTGATGGGAATTCTCCAGAAATAGCTGCGTGAACTGTTCTCAAGTCAAAGCTGATGACCTAACTGGTATAGCCAATTAATAATCTCTCCAACAGGTCTTGGAGGATTCAGACAAGCGAAAAGTAGCAAAATCGACCCCATTGGTCTCCACGATCCCCATGTTCCTGAGAACCTCATAACAACTGTATAGATAATCTTAGGGATCCTTAGAAGATGCACTACTGAAAGTAGTAGTGAAGAGATTGGTGAAACTTATCCTACTTCCACAAAGACTCCGAACTCGTAGTTGATCTATCACCGGTCTGTGCTACTGCTCGGTTGAAGAAGCGGTACATGACCTCGCCATTCGCAAAAGGAAAAGAATAGAGATTTCGATTTAGCACTGAGAGAACAAAATCGCACGACAAAAAAGAATAGAAGTGAAACTTTTTCCTTACTCTGTAGCCTCTAGGGGATAAATACATACGTCTCCGTACCGATCCCTCAAACAATACTAAGCTTGATCGTGAGTTGTGAGACCTATGTAACCTAGAGCTCTGATACCAACTTGTCACGACCTGGATTTTCCACCCTCGAGGGTCGTGATGGCGCCTACTCGTAGAAGCTAGGCAAGCCACAATTCATAAACTCCTAACTCCTTTATTTAAAATTCTTTCATCAATCATAACAACGAGCGTTAAATATGTTAATAAAAGTGGAAATACGAAATTTAAAGCGGAAGACTTAAATCAAATAAACTGAACAATAATGCGAAAATCATCATATGCCTCTACCCAAGAACTGGTGTAACAACATTCACGGACTACTAGATTTACTACATACAACCGCTTGAAAGAAAGTAATACTGTATGTCTCGAATATAAGAGATAACAGATCATAAATAAAGATAGAGGAGACGTCGGGCCTGCGGACGCCTGCAAGGCTACCTCGGTGTCTCAGTGAACTAAAGGCTGGCTCCCGAGCTACTACTGTTGTCTGGTACCTAGATCTGTGCAAAAGAGCACAGAGTGTAGTATCAGCATAACCGACCCCATGTTCTGGTAAGTGTCTGGCCTAACCCCGACGAGGTAGTGACAAGGCTAGGACCAGACTCCAGATAAACCTGTGCAGTTATATTCATATACAGCAGAAAATAAATATGAATAAACATTTTAATGGGAGGGGAACATGCTTCGGAGATAGCAGATAATACAGAACTTTAAAAGAATAATAATGGAAAATCAACAATTTAACTCTGACACGGATAAGGGAAATAAAAGCAGGTTTCACTGTCAGTACATATCTCGTTGCAGGAGTGCAACCCGGTCCCATTTCTCATATTTCCGTGGTAGGCGTACTACCCGCTCCCATTTCATCAAGTCTCGTGGTAGGTGTACCACTCGCTCCCATTTCATCAATAACTTGTGGTAGGCGTACCACTCACTCCCTTTTCAGCAATAACTTGTGGTAGGTGTACTACCCGCTCCCATTTTATCAATAACTTGTGGTAGGCGTACCACTCACTTCCTTTTCATCAATAACATGTGGTAGGCATACCACCCGCTCCCATTTTATCAATAACTTGCGGTAGGCGTACCACCCGCTCCCATTTCATCAGTAACTTGTGGTAGGCGTACCACCCGTTCCCATTTTAGTCCAACACAATATTACAATATCATCACAGCAAGGGAACAAAAACAACATAGAAATTTTCCGGCAAGGGAACGAAAACAACATAGAAATTTCCCAACAAGGGAACAACCAGCTATAACCAGTCCTAGCTCAATTCCTACTTAATTCAATTAATACCAATACTTAGGCATAAATAAGGTCCAAAAGATTAAATTAAATCTTATCTCAATATCAAGAATCATTAATTAAACATCTGAAGTGTCACTTAGGAACACAACAATTATCAACTTAAGACCCACAGTCATGCTCGACACCAACGTATAGATACTCGTCACCACGCCTATACGTCATACTCAACAAGAAGCAAATAGCAAATATGACTCAACTCCTAATCCCTCAAGCTAGGGTTAGACCAGACACT
Source organism: Nicotiana glauca (assembly GCA_026770625.1). Lineage (NCBI taxonomy): Eukaryota > Viridiplantae > Streptophyta > Magnoliopsida > Solanales > Solanaceae > Nicotiana > Nicotiana glauca. Next base: position 32,058 of record MU786224.1, read on the forward strand.
TACCTCAAACTTTTACGACCAAATAAATCCTCAATAACCGCCTTTTCTCTCGAATTTGGCTCCATATCAATTGTATCTATACAATAATGACTTCAATACATCAATAAATGCTAAACAATGCGAACCCATTGCCTAATTATAGCTTTTCCATCATTCTTCTCAAAAACTCAAAAAAAATTAACCCCGGGCCCGCTTGGTCAAAATACGAGGTTCGAACCAAAATCAAATCCCCCATTTACCCACGAGCCCAAATATATAATTAATTTTCTAATTCGACCCCAAAACGAGCTCTAAATCAAGAAAAATCAAAAAGCCCTAACTCTACCCAAATCTCTAATTTTCTACCCTCAATTATATGTTTTAGGCCTAGAAATTCGTTAGATGTTGCTGAAAATAAAAGAAACTAGTTAGAGATTACTTAACCCAAGAGATTGTGGTGAAAGAATGCTTCAAAAATTGCCCTAGAACTTTGGAGAAGAAAGAGTTTGTGAAATTTTGGTGAACTCCCGTAATGGTTCTGTTTTGGGGTTTTAAAAATAACTGGGCGATTTAACTCTACACGTTCGCGATAGGTCAAGCTGTTTAAGCCTTCGCATTTGCGTACTGGGGCTCGCATTCGCGGAGAGTAATCTCCTCGAGCCTCGCGTTCGCGTGCACAGTGACGCATTCGCGAAGAACAATTGGTGGTCCTTCCCCCTGTACCATACGCGTTCGCGATTCCAGGCCCGCGTTCGCGGAGAGAGACCCCCCAATGCTTCGCGTTCGCGACCTGGTTTTCGCGTTCGCATTGAAGGAATTTTCCTTTAGCAATACTTACCCATCGCGTTCGCGAGGGTCCTCCCACGAACGCGAAGAAGACCATACCAGAACTAGAAACATGCAACTTTTATAAGTCTAAAACCATCCCAAAACACCTCCAAAACACACTCAAGCCATCGGGGCTCCTAACCAAACACATGTACTAACTCAATATCATACGAACTTATCCGTGCGATCAAATCGCCTAAATAACCTCAAAAACAATGAATCAAACCTTAAAATAATAAATTTTTCCTCAAACTTCATCAAGTTTCAAATTTAGAACTTTAAGTCCGAATCACGTCTAACGACGTCCATTTTCAACCAAATTTCACATAAAGGACTTAAAATATATATAAGACCTGTAACGGGTGCCAGAACTAAAATACGGGCCCGATATCATCGCTTTCTTATCAGATATCTTTTTAATTTTCCTTAACAATTTCAGAAATACAGTTTCTTTTAAAAATTCATTTCTCGGGCTCGGGACCTCGGAATTCGATTCCGGGCATACGCCCTAGTCCCATATTTTCCTACGGACCTTCCGAGACCGTCAAATTACGGGTCCGGGACCGTTTACCCAAAATATTGACCAAAGTCGAATTTATTCATTTTAACATCAAAATTTAGCATTTTTCACAGAATTCCACATTTAAGCTTTCCGGCTACGTGCCCGGACTGCGCATGCAAATCGAGGCGGCTCTAAATGAGGTTTTCAAGGCCTCAGAGACACAGAATTCAATTAAAACAGGTGATGACCCTTTGGGTCGTCACAGGTAATATTATGCTAACTAATTTGTGGTACTATATATTCTCATTAGAATTTATCATTTTAACTTTGAAACTTATTTTTCATTTTAATTTATAGATATTTGTTAGTTTTAATTTAAAAGAACCTTAAAAGTGATGAATTATATATGTATTTGTTAGAAAAAATAACAGAGTGAGAATAATAAATTTGTGTACCTTTATATATAATGTAACAACAACCATTGAATTCACCATTGTGTTAATGAACTTGGTGGCCGAAATCTGGACCAACGTATTAGAAAATTGTGACGTAATGAAATCTTAAGGAGTGTTAGAGCCTGTTTGGCCAAGCTTTGGGAAGAAGGAAGTATACTTTTAAAAAAAATTTGAGATATTATGTCAAAATAAAAAAAGTATTTTTGAGCAGAAGTATTTATTCTACTTTTGGGGAGAAGCTACAAATTCTAGCTTCTTCCAAGAAGCAAAAAATTAATTTATTTAAGACAAAAATATTCTTATATTAAATTTATATTTTTTCTATTATCTCTCAATAATTTAATATTTCTATTTTGTTTTTCTTTTTTTACCATACATTTCTTCTCTTTTTTATTCTATTATATTTTTATTCTCTTTCTCATATTTCTCTCTGGAATATTCTCTCGACTATGAATATATCTTTCTTTTATATAATGATCTATAAAAGTATCTTTTTAATTTATATTTAGTGATGTATTTTGTATATTTAAATCATCATATAAACCATAAGTAATGCCAGTCCCAATATTATCGTTTTGGAATAACTATATTTTCTATTGATTAAAATCTTTAAAAATTATATTTTTAATATAATAAATATGATAAATTTATTTATCTCTTTTAAATAATATTATTTGCAAACTAAACCTTTACAGATTTTTTTCGTAATTTAATACTCAAAAGTACTTTTTGAAATAATAGGGCAAGCACAATTTGCTTGCAAAAGTAATACTCAATGAATTGGCGAAACATAAACTGTTATTTTGTAAAACTACTTTTGGACAAAAGTATTTTTAAAAATTATCAGTTTTTGGCAGCTTGGTCGAACGGGCTCCTAGTATTCAAACTCTATAATTTTCGAGTTAATGTGTATTTATGTCCTTGTGAAGAAATACTTCTCCTCCTATACCAATCTGCAACTCTCTGCATCTGAGCACTCGCAGTACCATTTTTGGTAATTCAAAGAGACTTAGAACCCATTTGGATATAGATTCTCAAATATTTTTTGAAAAAGTTAATTTAGATGAGTTTTGATTTGAAATCGAAAATGTGTTTGAATATGAATTTTGGGGCAAGTTTTGACATGTTTAAAAGTCTCAAATGGTCATGATTTGATCCAAAAAGAGGTCTTAAGCTATATTTAGAATTTGAAGTTTTGATTTTTAAAATCTCCCAAAAACTAGATTAATTCTACGAAAGAAAAAACTTCCAAAACTTATGGCCGAACACCTACTTAGACAAGGTAAACACGTATTGCCTCCCCCCCCCCCAAGTTTTTCTCCTCTTGTCACTTGGTTAATTAATCTTTTCCTCAAAACCAAAAAGAATTCATGATCAATTTACTGATTTAGATAACCAAATAATTTTAAAACATAAAGAAAGAAAACTAGGAGAGAATCTCCAATTTTTAGTAGAACATATTGAAGCATCTCACTTGTGGGATTTTACTGAATTTGTTGTTATTGTCGTGTACTGAAGAAGCTTATCGATCTGCTGATCATTGGTCATATTCAATTTGAATAATAATTAATCACATACCAAATGCTATCCAATTGGATGGAGACTTTCTCACGCTTTTTTCCATAATCATATTACGTTTTAAAAGGAGATATTAACTTTAGCATCAAGTAAATGTACTGTAATTCGATGGAGACTTTTGTCACGCTTCTTTTCATAATCTTATTGCATTAGCATTAAAAAAGAATGATTAACCATCGCATCAAGTCACATTTTTCAAATTATTATTTAGACTCAAAGAACTCTTGCAAATTATGTTGATGATGGTTTAGTTGCACAAGAGTTTTCCGATGTACAAATTAATGATGCGCAAACGCGTGCTTTGCAAAGTGCAGCAATTATCTTAAATATTTAAGTTGTATGTACAAGGGTATTATAAAGAACTTTTGCACTAACAGTATAATTACATCGGGTACAGCAAGTTTTTGTGTGTGAGTTAATTGATTGTTCATTTGGCAACAACAAGATGACATGCAACGGAAGACACGTTTTTACTATTGTTTCAATAAGTTTTTGTAATTTGATCAATCCCTCTATATATATATATATATATATATATATATATATATATATATATATATATATATATATATATATATATATATGCTTTGAAAACTAAGACATTGTTTACTCTAAAAATTGGATAACAATTACACTTATAATGTGGTTTCAAGGACACGTGATTTCACCTAATACCAATTGATAAATGTAATTATTAGTAATAGAAATTAACAATAAGATAAAGCAAGCCAGTGTTTCAATGGAATTCAGCCCTCGAGCTCGGATACCCTCAAGCTAATTGGTATAAGAACAGTTAAAAATATAAGCAAGCTGATGAACAAGAGTATAAACTAAAGAGAAAGTGTTATATTGCTTTGATATCTCACAATGTAAGTCCCCTACTAATGATTGGGACTCCTCTTTATATAGTAGAGGAATCTTAATCATGGTATAACTCTATTTATATAGTAGAGGAATCTTAATCATGGTATAACTCTAATTACAGAAAGAAATCCAATGACTAGTTAGTTAACTGTCTTTGATTTGATTCGTTCCGAGATTTCCGCCATGAACTCCGACCAATCACGGATATCTCGCCTTTTTGTTATTATGCTACCTTCTATCTTACTCGATGTCTGTCCCATTTGGTCTTAATCACTATCGGCATCGATCTTGACCGGTACCTCGAATCTCTAACTTGGTACCTTATCCTCGTGCCTCGATTCGATCTATTACGGGATCGATCTTTGATCCTTCACACTGGTTTCGATAAACCAATAAAATCGGATGGGCTCAATTGTAATCGTATACAGATAGTCCCCTCGTTTTTTGGAGTGTAATGACAAAAAACGAATTGAGCCTTCGATCCTAGACCTGTCATGATGTCATTCACATAACGTAAGCAGCAGAGGTGACCGAAACATCCCATCAGTGCAAATAGACCATTTTCTCATTGATTCAAATTTTACTTTCAGTTTCTCCCAATCTCCAAAGGTTTTTACATCTTTTAAGTTTTTCCGTTCTACATAATCTCCAGGTTTTGTTATCAATCTTTTCTCAAAACACCAAGTCTTATTCTCTTCATCTTTCTTCAAACTCCAACCCAAAATGGCAAAAACATCCAAAACTATGCCGCAGAAAGAAAAAGCTTCCTCGTCTAAGTCGGCCGGCGAACAACCAGTAGCGGAGCCACTCCCTGAAGAATTTTTCCTCCACCGTGTCTCCTTGACTCTGATTTCAAAGTTGAAAATACCTCCTCGGTAATGGGCCGATGTCGAGGTACATATGCATAATCACCAGTGGCCTTTTAAAGCAAGTAAAAAGGACTGCAACTAGTAGACAAGCACGTGGTGGTGCCCTCGCCCGAAGAGTCAATCACTATGCATGTGGAGGGTTTTTTGAGTGTTTACACCTACCATTTCACACTCGATCCTCTAGATCCAATCATCGTGGACTTCTGCAAGAAGTACGAGGTCATCCTGAGCCAAATTCATCCTTCTTTTTAGAGGATAGTGACATTGCTTCAGTTTTTTATGAGCAAAGTCGAGGGGCTTCCCTTCACCCTCGACCATCTAATTCGTCTGTATATCCCCCAACTTTATCGAGGTGGTCTAATAAATCTTCAACGTCGGTATTCGAAGGCGGTCTTCTTAAGCAAGAATGAGGATAGGGATCGGGGTTGGATGGTCTGGCTTGTCCGAGGGAAGACCTCGGACCTGATCCCAGCCGAGTGCATGCCATTTCCAGAGAAATTGAATATGAAACGTGAGTATAATTCCACCTTTTGACTTTGTTTATCATATTCTCTTTTTTCATCCTTTCTTACTGGTGTTTTACTTGATGCAGATGTTGCCTGGATGTCGGGTGCAATTCCCCATCTAGAGAACTAGGTCAGTAGCTTGGAGTCCACGTCTACACACGCCGAGACGTTGCCTGGGTGCCGGGTGCAATTCCCCATCTAGAGAACTAGGTCAGGAGCTTGGAGTCCACGTCTACACATGATGAGCGCCTATGGCGCGAATAGTCAAAGGTTCAATAGGAGGCCCGAAGCCATGGTAAGATTTTGCATATCTCGATAACCTTGATTATTGTCTGAATTTCTCCTCATACTTGTATTTCTTTTGCAAATCTCGGGAAGGACATGCCAATTAGGCCTTCGTCTGGTGAAGAGGAGACTTCGCCCCCAGTCCCAAAATAGATGAAGGATAAGAAGAGGAAAAGGATATTAACCTTCGAAGATCCAAAGCCCAAGAAAAATCTGGCTCGTAAGCCAAAGAAAGACACCATCGCCCTGCCTACAGAGGTAGTTCAGTGGCTAAACGTGGAAGAAAAAATAATGAAGACGACGGCTCCGAGCTGGTGGCCCGAGTAAAGAGGAACACCAAGACCCCAAAGGCATCTGAGTCGCTGAGGGTTGAAGATATTCCGCCTCGAACCGAGGGGGCCTTGGAAGAGGACCTGGGCATAGTCCCCGAGTTGTTGGAGACTGAAGATGTCTCCCGATGAAATGAGCAGTTGGTGGGTATGTCCGAAAGGTCGGCTCCAAGGCCCTTGGAAATGAAGGGAGAGCCCCAAATAGCTCACTTAGGGCAATAGTGATTGGATACTTGCCGAACCTCTATGTATTTTCCGAGGAGGCAATTCAAGATTCCCAAGCTATTACGGCTTCTGATGTGGAAGGAACCCACAGAGGGGAGGACCTCATGGTTTTTTACCAGAGTTGATGATGCTACCGACCTGAGTGAGGCATCGAGTCTCTTTAATGAAGCTCAACAAATCTTGAGTCGGGTAAGTCTCAAATCCCCTCATCGATATCACACTTGTATTTATTTCTTCTTTTCTGCTTTCTGCATAGGACTTGAACTCCATCAGGAGGCATTTTCTAAATCCCGAGTAGAGATGAGCCGATGAAAGCCAATCTTCAAAGGCTCACGGAGGAGAGAAATGGCCTCAAACTTCTCATTGGGCAAAAAGAAGAGGAGATCAAGGAACTCCTAGCCGAATTGGTCGCGGTTCACAATGAACAGACCGACCTGATTGAGCATGTAATGAAAATCTTAGAAGTCATGGTATTAGTTTGGGGTCGATGGCTAACACTTCAATCTCACAGGTTCAGCAGAAGGCCGAGAGGATCAAACTGCTCCGTGAGGAGGGTAACATGATGAAGGCAGAGACCTTGGGGTGGAAACAAAGTATGGACCACCTTGCCTTAGAGAAAGAGGCTGCTCGAGTCCAATTATCCTTAGCTGAAAATCAACTTCTAAGCCTGAAAGAGAGGAACTTGGCACAAGCCATACAAATTGAGGAGCTCCAGGCTCGGTTGGCCATAGAGCGTGCCGTGGAAAAATCTAAGGCTAAGACAGCTAAGGCCAATGCTGAGGCAATCGTGGCCATTTTCCAATCTGAAGCCGAAGCTGCTCAAGCTCGAGCGAAGGAAGTTGCTAATACTACTCATACTCGAGCATACCGGGTTGCCAAGCATGCCAAGTTCCAGTCTTGAAGAGAGACTCTCGAGAAGATCCATGCTCGTGGCTTCAATCTCATTGCAGAGATCAAAAATACAAAAGATCTTGAAGCTGAAGCCAGAGCATTGGTCTCTTCCGATGATGATGATTCCAGGAGCATGAGTGGATCCGAGAGCGGAGAAGATCTTGGTGATGAAGATGTAACTCCCAAGGAAAATTAGGCACCTAGGATTTTTTTTTTGAATTTTTGTGTAGGATCCTGATCGGTCATTATAAATATTTTCATACATATAGAAGATCTCTTTTCTCTTTGACTTGTCTTTATTTCAATTTCTGCCTTTTGAAAAATCCATTTCGTGCATGTCTTGAAAACTTTCATAAGTACGAGTCTTGGGCAATTTGATCGAAGTCGAACCAATGTGGTCTTTATAATCGAGTGAGTAATTGCTTGAACTTGAGGTAGGATGACCCTTATGTTTTAGTTGAGTGAGGATGACTTCTCAAACTCAAAAACTGGAGCGACCCTTAGGCTCTTGGATTAGGCCGGTATGGCCTCAAAAGAATGGCTCTTGTCCCTTTTCGGCTTAAAACATTAACCATATAAAAATTTGTTATGCCTCAGCATAAAATAAGGTTGCTCGAGAGTTCGAACAATCCGGTACGCCTTTATGGTTTTCGAGGGTTGATGATATCGAAACCTTTTATAATTTTTTTCGACGGTAGCCTTTTTGACCGGTTTTGTGGAGATATTAGAAGGCCTATTTTTATTACAAAATTCATATGTCTTCGAGCCGTGTTAGTTTGGATGTAGCCTTTAACTTAGGATTTGCCTCTTGGGCTTGTTTCCCGATTGTACTTCAAACTTGTTCGAAGTGTCAGTCCCCGAGTGGGGTGGTTGTGGCCTATAAAAACGAGGGTTGCCTTTTTAAGGTCTTATGATCTTGACACTTTAATAATTCGATTACATCGATTTTTTGGATGGCAGTCCCTGAGTATAGGTTAAGTTGTTTGAACTCCAGTTGTGATTGGCCCTTTAGCATGTTTCCACAATAAACCAAAAGTATGAAATTGTAAAGTAAAAATTTCTCTAAGGCGTGAAATATTTGGTAAGGAAAAATACTTTTCTCAAGATATTATACATGCGTACATGTTTGCCTTTAGGGCTCGAGTAATCTACGTGGACACGGTTCGTTTGACCGTTTGGCCCTAATAAAACTTTACCTATCGAGACCCTGTCGATACGAAGTATCTTTCTTGTAACAAAGTTGACATCCGAGGGTGATGGCCCCCAATATTCGAGGTTAATACTAAATAAGCCTCGGATACTGTTGAATTTATTTAAGTTAGCACGAATAATGGTTGCCTCATTAAAACCCTTGCCAGAAAAACCCATTTAGGACAAAAACCGGTCTAAGAAAAAAAGAGTGCAATGCGTGCTTTAAGACCTAAGGACTTTGTCATGAAGAATCATTTGATGTCTTCGATTGAACACCTGCAATTGCTAAGTATAAAATATAAATGAAAATGGAGAAGGTCGTAACTTAGCAGTAATATTATTTGAGGAGTGATATATTCCAATTGTTTTAGAATTACTTGCCATTCATCGTGCCAAGCTTGTAGGATCCCTTTTCGACGTTATTGAGGACTTGAAATGGTCCCTCCTAGTTCGGACCAAGTTTTCCTTCGTTTGGGTCTTGAGTATTGAGGGTGACCTTTCTCAGAACTAAGTCCCCTATTTTAAAGTATCGAATATTGGTTCTTCGGTTGTAACACCTTTCGATCTGCTATTTTTATGCGGCTATTTGAACAAGGGAAGCTTCCCCCTTTTATTTAGCAATTTGAGTGTCATATTCATAACCTCGTGATTTGACTATTCTGTTGCATATCATAACCTGAAGCTAGTTCCCCGACTTCGACCCGGATTCGAGCTTCGGCACTGTAGACTAAAGAGAACTGTATTGCCCCTGTATTGGATTTTGACATTATTTGATATGCCCAAAGGACCTCGGGCAGTATTTCTTTCCATTTTCCTTTAGCTTCGTTCAATCTTTTCTTCAGATTTTGGATGACAGTCATGTTTGTCGATTTAGCCTGTCCGTTCCCACTCGGATGATACGACGTTGAAAGGATCCTTTCTCTTTTATTGTCTTCAAAAAACTTTGCATGCCGATGAATTGCTTTCCATTGTTGCATACGATCTCGGAAGGCCTTTCGAATCAGCATATAATGTGGTCCCGGATGAAGTCTATGACTTCTTTTTCTCTGACTTTCTCGAAGGCATGTGCTTCAACCCACTTAGAGAAATAGTCAGTCATAAGCAAAATGAATTTAGCTTTACCTGGGGCCAATGGTAGAGGGACAACGATATCCATCCCCCATTTCATGAACGGCCATGGGGATAGGACTGAGTAGAGTTTCTCTCCTGGCTGGTGGATCATTGGCGCATACCTTTGACATTTGTCGCACTTTCAAAAAATTCTTTAGTGTCCTTTTCCATATTGGCCCAGTAGTATCCTGCTCTGATGACTTTTTGAACCAGTAACTCGGCACCAGAATGATTTCCGCAAGTGCCCTCGTAAATTTCCCGTAGAACATAGTCCGTGTCTCTTGGTCCCAAATATTTTGCTAACGGTCTATCGAACGTTCCCCTATATAGTGTTCCATCCTTGGCCAATGTGAATCGTGTGGCCTTCATGCGTAGAGTCCTCGATTCTTTAGTATCCAATGGAAGCTTCCCATTCTTTAGGTATTCGATGTACTTATTCCTCCAATCCTAGGTTAGACTTGTGGAGTTTATTTCGGCGTGTCTTTCTTCAATTACTGACCTCGAAAGTTGTACGACAGTCCTGGAGCTAAGTTCTTCATCTTTGATCAATGATCCCAAATTTGCAAGGGCATGATCCTTGCTATTTTTTTCTCGAGGTACGTGATGTAGAGTCCAATCTTTAAATCGATGTAGAGACACTTGTAGTTTGTGCAAGTACCTCTGCATTCGATCTTCTCAAACCTCGAAAGTTCTGTTGACTTGATTTACCACAAGTTGGGGGTCGCACATGGCCTCGATGACCTTCGCTCCAAGCTCTTGGCGAGCTCGAGATCTGCAATCATGGCCTCATACTCGACCTCATTTTTAGTTAATTTAGAAGTTTTGATAGATTATCAAATTGTATTACCTATCAGGTGCTTCAAAATGATGCCTAGCCCAGACCCTTTCACGTTCGAAGCAACATCTGTAAAGAGGGTCCACACCCCTGATAATGTATCCAATTTTAATAATAGTTCCTTTTGGACCTCGGGTAAGAGGGCTAGCATGAAGTCGGCCACGAAATTTGCCAAGATTTGAGACTTGATGGCCATTCGGGGTTGATACTCGATATCGTACCCACTGATCTCAATGGCCCATTTGGCCAAACGACCCGAGAGTTCGGGCTTATGCAAAATGTTACAAAGGGGATAGGTGGTTACAATATAAATTGGGTGACATTGAAAATATGGTTTTAATTTCCTAGAGGCGCTTATTAAAGCAATCGCTAATTTTTCTAAGTGTAGGTATCGGGTCTCGGTTTCACCTAGGGTCCAACTAACATAATAAATAAGAAATTACATACCTTGCTCTTCTCGAACTAAGACCCCACTTACCGCTATCGTCGAGACCGCTAAGTATAAGTAAAGTTGCTCGTCCGCCTTCGGAGTGTGAAGCAATGGTGGGCTTGACAAGTATCGTTTGAGTTCCTCCAAGGCTTGTTGGCATTCCAGGATCCATGCAAAATTGCTCTTCTTCTTAAGCAATGAGAAGAACCGGTGGCTCATATCTGAGGACACCAAAATAAACTAACCTAGGGCAGCTATGCGCCATGTTAACCTCTGCATAGCCTTGACATTATCAACAATTGTGATGTCTTCGATTGTATTGATTTTATTGGGGTTGATTTCGATCCCCCGATTTGATACCATAAAGCCGAGAAACTTTCCCAAACCGAACCCGAACGCATACTTTTGCGAGTTGAGCTTCATGTTGTACTTTCTCAGTATGTCGAAAGTCTCCTGCAAATGTTTTAAATGGTCCTGTGCTCGCAAGGACTTGACTAGCATATCATCAATATAAACCTCCATTGATTTACCTATGTGTTCTTCGAACATTTGATTTACTAGGAGGTGATAAGTAGCACCAGTATTTTTTTAATCCAAACAGCATTACATTATAACAATAGGTGTCATATTTAGTGATGAACGAAGTCTTTGCTTGATCCTCCAGGTTCATTTGTATTTGATTGTACCCGGAGTAGGCATCGAGAAAACTAAGGATCTCGTGGCCGGTAGTGGCAACGATCATGTGATCGATTTTCAGCAAAGGAAAGGATTATTTAGGGCATGCCTTGTTTAAATTTATAGTCTACGCACATTCTACATTTGTTTCCCTTTTTAGGGACTACAACTATGTTGCTAACCATTCGGGATATTTTACCTCCCAAATGGATCCTATGTTGAGAAGTTTTGTTACCTAGTCCTTAATGAATGCATGTGTTTACCTCGGACTGGGGCCTTTTCTTTTTTTTATCGGGAGGAACTTTGGGTCCAAGCTCAGTCGATGCGTAGTGATATCTGGTGAGATCCCTATCATATCTAGGTGGGACCAAGCAAAACAATCCATGCTATTTAAAATTGAAAGAGTTTTTTCCTGAACTCGGGAGTTAACCCCGTGCCCAGGTACACATTTCGATCGGGTAGATGCTCGATCAGTATGATTTATTCCAGCTCTTCGACCGTTGACTTCGTTACATCAGAATATTCGTGGATTAGGAAGGATCGAGGATCATATAATCATCATTCTCGAATGTTTCTTCTCCTTCGATCGGGCCGAGGCCGGTGACTGTGGTTGCTATTTGAATTTTTGCTTTCCCTTTGTTTATGAAAATGATGATACTGGTAGTACTTCATCAATTGCAAACATTTATTTGGCGGTGGGTTGTTCGCTGTACAACGTTTTGATTCCTTCTGATGTTGGGAATTTTAAGACTTGATGAAGCGTCGAGGGCACTGCCATCATGTTATTAATCCAAGGCCTTCTGAGTAGCGTGTTGTACCTCATGTCACCTTCGATCACATGGAACTTTGTTTCCTGGATAGTCCCGACCACATTTACTTGCAAAATGATTTCCCTTTTGGAGGTTTCACTTGCCATGTTAAAGTTGTTAAGTACTCGAGTTACGGGCACAATTTGTTCTTGGAGGCGATTTTCTCTACGACCCTTAATCAAATAATGTTTGCCGAGCTACCTGGATCAATCAACACATGTTTAAATTGAATTTTATTTATTAGGATAGATATTACTAGTGCATCATTATGAGGTTGTTCGATCCCTTCTGTATCCTCGTCGTTTAAAGACAAGGTTTCTTACGGTAAGTAGTCCCGAGTTCGCTTTTTCCTTTGTGATCGTCAACTTGGTGCGTTTGAACTGGTCCTTGAGGAATATTGACTCCTCCAACGATCATATAAATCACATGCTACAGCTCTTCCTGCTCGTTTTAGCTGTTCGAATCCCTATTTTTGAAGTGATTCTTGGCCTGATCACTTAAGAATTCTCGAAGGTGACCCTCGTTGAATAAACGAGCTACCTCCTCCCTCGGCTATCTGCAATCTTCGATTTTGTATCAACGGGTACCATGATATTTGCATATTTGATTAGGGTTCCTTTGATCTGGATCGGTCTATAGAGGTTTAGGCCATCTAGTATCATTTATGTATCCAATGGCTGAAACAATATCCGATGCATCGATGCTGAAGTTGTATTCCGATAGTCGTGGTGCTTCTGTGGGCTTGACATGTTTATTTAAGCCACTTTTACTCATGAGCCCTCGAGAGATTTGTCCTCGATCATTTATTCAAATATTTCGAACGGGACTATGTCCTGGGCCGCTATTTTTATGACCTGCGATGTATGGTTGGTACCGATATTTGTTCGATCAGGTTTCTCTATCGATGTCCCTATGAATTCTGCCGACGGCCATATTTGAGTAAATGGAACTGAATGGGGTTCCCAATTGATCATCCTCGATCCTGATCTTATAGTAGTATCGATTATGTACATCGGCCCAGGTCAGAGCTGGATACTCAATTAAATTCTGCTTTAGTTGTTGTGATGTTATCGAACTTCATCCGTTCAAACCTTGGGTGAATGCTTGAACAGCCTAATCATCTGTGATCGGTAGGTCCATACATTCCATCTAGAACCGAGATACGAATTTACTTAACATTTCATTGTCCTTTTGTCTCACTTTGAAGAGGTCTAACTTCCTAGTCGCAACCTTTATTGCTCCGGTATACGCCTTTATGAAGGACTAGGCAAGCATGGAGAAGGAATCGATGCAATTGGGCGGAAAATTGTTGTACCATATCATTGCCCCTTTCGATAAAGTTTCTCCAAACTTTTTCAGTAGAACAGATTCAATCTCATCATCTTCTAAATCATTCCCCGTTATTATGCAAGTACAAGAAGCAACATGCTCATTAGGGTCGGTGGTTCCATTGTATTTAGGAATTTCAGGCATGCGTAATTTCTTCGGGATGGGCTTCGGAGCCGCACTTGGAGGGAAAGGCTTCTACACGAACTTCTTCGAATCCAAAATCGGTGGTGCCTCCGGTTTCTGGTCAACCTTGGAATTGTAGGTTTCAACCTTTTTATCATTAGCCTCGATTTGTTTTTCACCTGATTCAATCCATTTAGTGAGTTCCTCGAGCATCTTTATGATGGTGAGGTCAGTCCCCGATTTATTGGCATTCAATTTCTCCAGTACAGGTTTGGATCTATGAAAACTTCTTGTGATGTTTCGAGCTCAATTCTACTTGGTGCTCAATTCTGATTTTGGAGTTGTGCTATTGCATGTTGTTGAGTTTGCAACATCTTGAATATCATACGAAGGCTAATTCCGCCTTCATCACCCCTCTGCACGTTCTGATCAGCTGCTTGAGCATCTATTCGGATGCTATTTTTAGGGTCGACGCACAAATTCCCATTAATGGCAATGTGGAAGCTACATCTATTGGGTCTCCGGCCGGTGGTCCGTCGGGGTTGACTGGAGGAACTCCATTTTCCGGGGTGGCTATATTTTCGTTCTCGCTATGAAGACCAAGGTCGTTGTCCGTGTGAGTGGGTGCTACTTGAGAGTATGACATGTTGATTTCTGAAATCAAAGACACTTACTAGAACAAGCGTAAAGCATTATGTGTAACGAGTATTGATACCAGCAATCATTATTATCCTTAGCCCCACGGTAGGCACCAAACTATTTATCCTAAAATTAAATAAAAATTAAACTTATAATGTGGTTTTAAGGACACGTGATTTCACCTAACCAATTGACAAATGTAAAGATTAGTAACAAATATTAACAATAAGATAAAGCAAACCAGTATTTGAATGGAATTCAGCCCTCGAGCTCAGATACCCTCAAGTTGATTGGTATAAGAACAGTTAAAAATATAAGCAAGCTGATGAACAAGAGTATAAACTAAAGATAAAGTGTTATATTGCTTTGATATCTCAGAATTTAAGTCCCCTACAAATGAATAGGACTCCTCTTTATATAGTAGAGGAATCCTAATTATGGTATAACTCTAATTGCAGAAGGAAATCCCGTGATTAGCTAGTTAACTGTCCTTGATTCGATCTATTTCGAGATTTCTGCCATGATCTCCGACCAGTTACGGATATCTCGCATTTCTGTTATTATGCTACCTTCGATCTTACTAGATGTTTGTCTCATTTGGTCTCAATCACTATCGGCTTCGATCTTGACAGGTACCTCGAATCTCGAACTCGGTACCTTGTCCTCGTGCCTCGATCCGATCTATTAAGGGATCGATCTTCGATCCTTCACACTGGTCTCGATAAATCAGTAAAATCGGATGGGCCCGATTTTAACCGTATACGGACATAATTTTCATCTTTTAGTAATAACACTGCAGATGAATATAAAATGATATAGGTATACTACAATTACACGGTGATTAGGTATATTTCATGCCATTCTCCTTGAGAAGAGTTCTTTTCAACAAAACAGGCACATACCATGCAATTCTTTAATAGTTTTTACTAATATTCTTAATTAGTGTGAACCATTTCAAAGTCATTATGAACTTCTTACATGATTATGGCTAATAACTCGTATGTTCCAACTCTCCAGAGTGAGACGACTGACGATCATTCATCTATCAATTTTTTGTTGTTCAAGATTGTAAATGTCCTAACCCTTACTTTAACTAAGGAAATTCTTTTAAATACCGAGTGACAGAGATGGCCGGACAGAGTATAATCTCCTATTTCTTGTAGAAAAATATATTGAAGAATCTTATCAGCTTCTCGGTTGTTTTGGAGCTTGTTGGCCCCTAAATTAGCCATAATAAGTAATAACAGACTTTAACAAAACTCAAAGAAATAATCACTCATTCTTGGTTGTAACTGAAAATCTTAGATGCGCCAACGTGTGAACTAAAAAAACCAGCTCAAGTTATAGATATTTTGTCCCTACATCTTTTCAACAGCCAAATGGGCAACAGTAGAATGAGCTTATTATATACTACCGCCTCCTCTGTTTTACTTTATTCGTTATGGATTGACTTGACATAGAATTTAACAAAAAGAAAAACTTTTGAAATTTGTAACATTGAATATGCCATAAAGTTTTTGCCGCTATAAAACTTTTAGAACTTGTTGTCACGATCCCAAAATCCAACCTTTAGGATCATGATGGCACATAGTCTCTAAAATTAGGTAAGTCTAGCACATACTGAGAATTTAATATAAACAAACGATTAAGTTATTAATTTAAACTGATAAATGACATAATAAAACCATAACGAAAGAACAGTCATACAATCCCAAAATCGACGGTACAGAGTCATAAGCTCTATTAAAATGCACTAGGAATCTCTATTACAATAGTGTTCGGACACAAAAGAAATAGTAGCATATGTTCAGTAGAAGGTAACTCCGAGGCCTTCGAGCATCAAGGAAGTATACCTTGAAGTCTCCGCGAAGTCTTCAACAACTCACTAGCGTCTGGCACGGGCAGATACCTCGATCTACACAAAAATGTGTAAAAACATAGTATGAATACATCACAACGGTGCCCAGTAAGTATCAAGACTAATCTCGGTGGAGTAATGACGAGGTCAGATCAAGACACTTACTAGACATAGAAACCTATGCAGAATATTAATATAATCTAACAACGGAAAGTAAAAGCAATAAATGACAACAAGCAGAATATTAATATAAGGCTTACAACGGAAGTAAAAGCAATAAATGACAACAAGCAGAATATTAATATAAGGCTTACAACGGAAGTAAAAGCAATAAATGACAACAAACGGTGAATATATGATAAAAACAACACATGATCAAATAGAGTCAAAATACCATAGCAATAAATTTTTTTTAAAAAAAATTAATAACCTTTCAAATCAACAAGCCATTCCAACATAGAATGTACAACAAGAATCACCTCGAGGTACCAAACCTCATATTTATATTTCACAAATTACAATCACAATCTTTATTATATCGCCGCGTCAGCCTTGCATTTATTTTTAAAATATTTTTTCGAAATAGTTTCACACGCTTTAGCCTCCTTATTTCGCCATATGTGCTTCAAATGAAGTAATTTCCCTTACTAGCAAACTCGCATAAATCACCTTATCTCGCTGCATACGCATCAATATCACCTTCCTTATACCGTCGCATGCGCATCTCATCATAACATAATAATCAAACCGCACTACACGTGCTCATATGGCATAACATTGCCACAACAACAATATCAATATTGCCACAACATATAGCACATGTCTCAACCACAATGTATACAAGAATCTCAACAACAAAAGAAAACTAAAAATAACTCAATAATAAAAGATATTCTATAAAAATAACAAGTTTGATTAAAAGCATGTTAATGGCTCTTCAATAACTACAACTTCAATTAAATGTTGTAGAATAAACTCAACAATGAGGATATTATATGTAATAACAATCACAATAAAATGCATATAAGAGTAAGTTCGACAAAGAAAGATAGAACATGTAATAACCACTTCAATTAAATAATATAAGAGTAAACTTGAAAATGAAAGATAGAACATGTAATATCAACTCCAATTAAATTCATATAAGAATAAACTTGACAGGAAAGATGAAACCTGAGATACCAACTTCAATTAAATGCGTATAAGAAACCTACGAGTCTATCTTTACTCAATGCTGAAGCTGGTTCTGAAGGATCAAATAGGTCATGGCTTGGGGAGTCATTGAAACCAAGACTTTCGGTTTAGTGTATATTAAAAAGAACAGAGGAAGGAGCCTAGCCTATCCTATATAGTAGAGTATTAGGCCTAACTCACAGGAAGATCTAAAGGCTATTAAATAGTCGCCTAAGCAGACGATGGACGAGACTCTGGAAGAGTGGCTTTCTGCTGAGGTTGCTTCTGACGGGCTTGTGAACAATTCGGTAAAAACCCCTAGTGAAAACTATGTATGTATAGTATAACCGCCGCTTCAAATCAATTGAATCAATGCAAGCAANATTAAATAGTCGCCTAAGCAGACGATGGACGAGACTCTGGAAGAGTGGCTTTCTGCTGAGGTTGCTTCTGACGGGCTTGTGAACAATTCGGTAAAAACCCCTCAGTCAATTTCCACATGTAAATTGGTGTGAACAATTGTCACCAAATGTACACATCTTCCACATAATTTAAATAGTGCAATTAAACCAAATCCTACGGGGTAATTTCTCCCACATAATTTAGGCAAGATACTCATCTTGACTAGGCCAAATCATCAAAAATGGCTTTACCCTTAAAATTCGCCTCTGGACAGCACAAATATAATTAAAAAATGACTTAATATCATCAAACAATGAAAGAGAAACCAATTTCGATTAATAAAGCTAAGATCTTTATATAATTCACCAAAAGTCAACCCTGTGCTCGCTCGGTCAAAACTCGAATCCAAGGTTAGATCTCGAGTACTCATAATCCTACGAGTCCATATATCTATTTTGTGGTTATTAAATCTGAGTCCAATTCGACCCTCGAATCTCAAATTTTTATTTTTCAGAACATAAACAAAATTTCCCAAAACTTCTCTTCAAATTCCATAGATTAGAGGTTAAATCTCATAAATAATCATGTAATATAATTTAAAATTGATCAAAATCACATACCCAATAGTTATATGTGAAAATCTCTCCTCAAAATCACCTCCTACCGAGTCTAGGAGTTCTAAAATATGATAAAATGAAGCTAAGTCCCGGTTTCTAGCCCTTTTGCTTAGGTGCAGAAGCCGCAAAAGTGAACTGGCTTCGCAGTTGTGAACCCTCATAAATGCAGACATTCCATCGCAAATGTAGCATCTAACAAGCCAAGGGAAAGTCACAAACTCGACACTGACTTTGCATTTGCAAAGTCAGTCCCTTTGGCAAATGCGGCCAACTGGTCTCATATGTGAGCTATCCGGTTAAAGGCCACTCTTCGTAATTGCAATCAAGAGACACCTTCCAACTTCTTAATTGTGGTGCTGGTCCTCACAATTACGATAACTGAAGCACCAGCAACTCAGAATTAGTTCAAACCAATCTAAAATACGTCTTAAACTCACTCGAGCCCTCGGGGCTCCACACCATATATCTATACAAGTCTAAAAATATCATACAAACTCGCTCACGTGATCAAAATACCAAAATAACATCCAGAACCATGAATTATACATCAAAATGCATGAAATTTCACAATGAACTCAAGAATCACTAAATTCACAACAAAGCGTATGATTCCTATCAAACCAATGCAGAATGATACCAAAATTTGCATATAAGTTCCAAATAGCAAAACGGACCAATTTCAAGTCCCAAAACTAAAATTTGAACCTTATAGCCATAAATTCAACCCACGGCCAAACCTAAGAAATTTCTAAACAATCAAATTGCCAACTTTTGGAAAAACAAGTCAAATCAATCTAGGGACCTCTAAATTCAATTCCGGACATACGCCCAAGTGAAAAATCACAATGCGAACCTATGAGAGCTATCAAAACATCGTTCCAGAGTCATTTTCACAAAAGTCAAACCTCGGTCAATATTTTCCAACTTAAGCTTCTAAACCAAGAACTAAGGGATCCAAATCACTCCAAGACTTCCTCGAAATAAAATTAACCATTCCCCCAAGTCATAAAACTAAAAATACATATATGAATCTCAAATACACAAATGACATATAGGATCATTACATCCCCCCCCCCCCTTAAAACAAACGTTCGTCCTTGAACGTGTATAGAGACATACCCGAAGTGCCAAAAAGGTCAGGATAAAGACTTTGCATGTCGTGCTCGGTCTCCTAGGTCACCTCCTTGACCGGTTAAACCCTCCATTTAACCATCACTGAAGCAAGGTTCTTTGACCTCAACTTCTAGACTTGCCTATCCAAAATAGCCAATGGCTCCTCAAGATAAGTCAATTCCTTATCCAATTGGACTGAACTGAAATCTAATACATGTGATGGATCACCAAAATACTTCCGGAGCATGAAAACATGGAACACTGGGTGAAGTCTTGATAAGCTGCATGGCAATGCAAGTCTGTATGCCACCTCACCAACTCTCTCAAGGATGTCAAAAGGATCAACATACCTAGGGCTCAACTTGAGCTTCTTCCCAAGCCTCATCACACCCTTCATGGGTAAAAATTTGAGTAGAACCATGTCTCCCACCATGTTTCCTGGACTGCATTATGCGAAGTCGATCCTATGTCAACTTGACTTTCTCCAAGGCATCCTGAACCAAATAAGTGCCTAATAACCTAGTATCCCCATGCTCAAACCAACCAACTGGAGAACGACACTGCCTCTCATATAAGGCCTCATAAGGAGCCATTTAAATACTCGATTAGTAGCTGTTATTGTAGGTGAACTCTGCGAGTGGTAGGAACTGATCCCATGAACCCCCGGAATCAATATCACGGACACGTAGCATGTCTTTCAATATCTGAATAGTGCGCTCGAACTACCTATCCATCTGGAGATGGAATGTTGTGCTCAGCCCGACGTGTGTGCCTAACCCATGCTGCACAGCTCTCCAAAAATGCGATGTGAACTGCATGCCTCTATCATAGATGATAGATGCCGGCACAACTTGAAGATGAACAACCTCACGAATATAAAACTGCGCCAGCTGCTCTGAAGAGTAGGTAGCCACGACAAGAATGAATTGTTTAGACTTGATCAGTCTATCCACAATGACTCATACTACATCGAATTTCCTTAAGGTCTGTGGACGTCCAGCTACAAAATCTTTGGTGATACGCTCTCGCTTCTATTCCGAAATATCAAGCCTCTGAAGCAAACGTCCCGATCTCTGATACTCGTATTTCACCTACTGACATTTCAAACACCAGGCTATATACTCCACAATCTTTCTTCGTTATTCCTCGCCAATAGTGCTACCTCAAATCCTAATATATCTTTGTGGCACCCGAATGAAAGGAATACCGCGAACTGTGGGCATCCTCAAGAATCAACTCACGTAACCCATCCACATTGGGCATACAAATATGCATCCGCAATACCCTATCATCTCCAACAATAACCTCGTTGACATCACCATGTTGCACCGTGTACTTAAGGACAAGGAAATAGGGGTTATCATACTAACACGCCTTGATATGCTCAAACAAAGAAGGCAGTGAAACCATGCAAGCAAGAACCCAGCTAGGCTCTGAAACATCGAACCTAGGGAATTTCTTTTTATTTAAATGCCAATTTTCGGCAAAACAAGTCAAATCAACCAAGGAACCTCTGAATTCAATTTCGGGCATATGCTAAGTCCAAAATCACAATATGAACTTATCGGGGCCATCAAAACACCATTCAATGGTCATTTTCACAAAAGTCAAACCTCACTCAACTTTTTTCAACTTAAGCTTCTAAACCAAGAATTAAGGGACCCAGATCATTCAAGAACTTCCCAAAACGAAACTAACCATCCCCACAAGACATAAAACCACAAATACACATACGGAAAGCTTCAAAAGGGAAAACGGGGGTCAAATTGACAAAAAGACCGGTCGGATCGTTACACTTAACGTTGTAACATTTATGTGGTCAAAAAAATCTCATTAAGAAATATTCTTTTTTGACTGAGCTAATAAGAAAATAGTGTCAAATAAGGTGAAATGGGTGGAATATAAGATTTGAAACATAACTTGCTTACGATTGAGGCGTAGTTATTATTGTTAGGCGGAGTAAATATAAGATGAAAAAGCTTGATATTTAAGTTGAGCATAGGGCATCACACTTTTCCGGAGTTTTATAGCCTGTTTGGCCAAGCTTATTTTTGGCTAAAAATGTTTTTTTTTTTTTTGCTAAAAGCACTTTTGGCCAAAAATTGAGGTGTTTGGCCAAGCTTTTGGAAGGAAAAAAGTGCTTTTGAGGAGAAGCAGAAGCAGTTTTGGAAAAGCAGAAAAAAGTAGCTTCTCTCCAAAAGCACTTTTTTGAGAAGCACTTTTGAGAAAAATAAACTTAGAAGCAATTTTTTAAAGCTTGGCCAAACATTAATTGTTGCTCAGAAGTATTTTTCAAACTAATTAGCCAAACACAAATTGTTTCTCACCAAAAGTACTTTTGAAAAAAACGCTTTTGAAAAAAAACACTTCTCAAAATAAGCTGATATTTGCAGCTTTGGCCAAACGGCTATTAGACCTGTGAGCCAACTGGAGTCGATCCAGAAGTCCGCAGACTTTTTTCTTCGATATTTAGGAAAGAAAAAAAAGATGAAGAAGAAGAGAGGGGTTTTAGATCACTGCCCGAAGCTGTCCTAGTTCTGTAATTCATCTCATTATAGAAAGGATGCAACTTTAGCTTGTCAGAGGAATATATTTACAGAAGTCAAAAAAAGAGATTACAGCTAAAGCAGTACTCGCTGTGCTCTTAATGCAAACTTAACAGGCTCAACAAGCAGAAACAGCTACAGCTTTTCTACAAACATATCAAGAAACTGTTAAATGGCCTTTCTTTCCCCGAGACTTCCAAGATGATTCAACCCGCAACAAGTGTAATTTCTCAACAAAAGGTTCCAGAACTTGTGCCTCTTCTTCTGGGGCAAAGGCCATGCAAATGCTAAGCTCCTGAACTGCCTCTTCATATTCCCTGATGTATATGTTTGTTAGTCAAAGTAGTTTGTTCAATGAAGGCTTGTCAAAAATGAGAAAGAAAAAGAAAATTTAAGATACACATACCTACTATAATACAACATCATGCCATGGTCTCTCCTCAGAGCCCAATTGTGTGGCTGCAGAATGAGCAATCTTTCTGAAGCCATAATGGCCAGCCTAGAAAGTATTGTACCATTCCAGAGAGAGACATAATGTCATTATAAGTGAACAGATCATATTACACACAAATTAATCCCTTAGGGAAAGGTCAGACATCTGTGCATGATAACCTGAAAACCTTAATTTAAACATAGCTCTCATTTATGTGCAAATAAATATCTTGGCTCTTCGAGAAGAGTAAGATAGAAAATTATTCATCATTAATCCTACTAGCATGGTTTTGCATGTCAGAGAAAACTTAATGCTTAACAGAGCATCATCAAATGCCAAGTAGTGTTATGGCCCAGTTTGATGTGTGTGGTTGCACAGTATAATGCTGTAGCAAATGCCTCAATTCTTACTTCGTAGAATGTATAACGGAAGAAAACAACAGGAATATAATGAGTTCTTAATGGATATCAGAAACAGAAACTGAGATGCTCCCCTAAAAGAGAATATAGATGCAGACGACCTTCACATATTTCAGTGATAATGGATGATATGTTTTATGATGTAATAGACCAGAAGAACGCTGATAGACACATGCAAAACAGTATCAAGCAAGTGATCTCTCTTCTTCTGTACACCCCCCCCCCCCTCTTTTTTCCTTTTCCAAGTACATATGCCTGTTTAAAAACAGTTGGCATTTGGTTAGATGAATAACTTGATTTTGTAAGAAGAATCAGTTGATTCAGTGAAAAGAAAAAACTCCATATAGTTGTCCTCAACTATCAAATATTATAAATGTATGAGTATAGATATGTATCTCTTGTATCTAAAGAAAGCAACAGCTCCTAAAGACCAGAAAGAGAGAAAGATAAGGTTAGCTTTCTTGGATTTCTATAAGGACCGTGGGAGAGATGAAAAGAAATAACAGTAAGGGAGTAAAAGGAAGCATAGGCTAAAAGTATGCAAAAAGGAAAGTCAATCTGTGTGATGCAGTATTTATAGTCATTTTCAATTTGATCAGTATATATATAGAAATAGAAAGGATTTGTAAAACCAAAATAGAGCTATAGCAGTGAGGGATCAGGAACCCCATTATGTTTTCTTATAAACTTAAATGGAGGAATAAGCACCGATTATATTTCAACACAATGTGTTAAATGGTTGTTTTAGTAGAATGTTAGAATTTTAGTAGAATGTTAGAATCAAAAAAGAATAAAAATATGCGTCCAAAATTCTCAATTCTCCATTTCTCATGCCAAGGTCGCAATTTAGCATCTTGAACCTGTAGGGACAACACAAAGTGGCGCCTGCTTAATCAGGAACGAGACACAAAAGTAGTAAAAGTAAAACAACAGAGGATAAGATCGTTACCTCAAATCTTGAGGCCGCAACAATGGGACATTCAGACAGTTAGACTTATCATCTGCATGATCAACAGATCTAAGGGGAGAAGTCAGCATCAAACCATGATTTGCTCTTGAAGCACGTTTCCAGTGAAGCCTCTGGAAAAAAAAGTTTTGATTGTTGATCAATCATTCCACCAAAAATCACAACCACGGCATCGACACGGTGTGATGCGCTACAGACTTCACTTTACAGGAGAATAAATCTTACCATCAAATTAGCCAAAGCTATTCCAATAATATCTCGGTTTGTTGCTAACTCAAGCCCCGGCAACGAATTACTATTGATGTCAGAAGCCCTGGATCTAGGGTCGTCAACACACTTGCCATTAACGATACCAAACAAGCTGTGACCAGAAATAACCTTGAATAGCTCCTATAAGAGTAGCAAAACAGTTCAAATCCAATGAGATTATTGGACAGTAATACCATGCTTTACAAACTACAGGATGGATGAGCTAAGACAAATGTTGACGTCATCGATGAATTCAGAATAACAAACCTCAGGGTTTCCAGTTTGGGGCCATATTAAAAAATCTTCCCCAACTCGGGATCCCACAATGGTCAGATTAAGTCTTCGACAGACTTCAATATAAATGACGCTAAGCAAAATTGCTGTACAAAAGGTAAGCACTATGTCAGATAGCATTATCGGTGCTCAACAAGTATTTTAAGGTTGCAGGATTTCAGACATAGGCAAAATAACGCTGATAGTGGGTGGGGAGGAAAGGAAGAAATACCACTACAATATCCAGAGCTTAACACTGAATGCAGGTATGCACACTTTGAATCCACAAGTACAGATGACCTTTTGAATCCCCTTGACTTAAAAAGAACCATGTTCACTGCATCCAAAACTTCAGCTAAATCGCATCCTATTTCTCTTGAAACTAGTTCTGCCTCCACTTCTCTAGCAATGACATCCAACTCAACCATCCACTCATTCATATTCTTTCCAGCAAGAGGCATGGCCTCCACGCATGTCCATTCTATGCCATCAGAAGGCAATAAAGCAGATCTCCTCTCACTTTGGAGAGAATACGCATCTATCTCCCTGTTGAAAGTCATAAATGCCTCGTCTTCAAAGGCCACATAAAGCAAAGCCTACTCGGACAATAGAAAACAACCAACACACATGAGACGCGATCAATACAGATAAAAGTGAAGGAGAAAGCCAATTTACAAAGGCAAAAAGCTGATTTTACTTTTATGACATCTGTCGATATTCAGAAACAGACGTACCATTCCTCAATACCAGCAACTATTTATGAACAGATAGCTGTTTACAAAGTGAACCTATCTTTGGTTTGAAATTGAAAGTGTTCATTATTCAATCCAATAGATCAACTGCTTTGAACAAAAAGAGCTGAGCAAGACTCATAAATATTTACCTTTGCCAGAGAAATATCTCTGTCCTTGGATTGGAAAGATATCTCCTGGGTAAAATTTTCCCTGGCATCGTTAAGAACCTGCCAAATTGCGAAATCCTCAATCAATGCGCCAATTTCTACCACCATATTTAAAAATATCTTGAGTGGAACGAACTGATTAAAGGCAGAAATTGAATTCACAATACCAAATCACACCACTTTAACAACATAAATAAAGATGGGATATCACAAGAAATAATAGCCCCAACCTCCTGATAAAATTTGGCTCTAGAAGTACATCGGGTTTCAGCTAGAGCAGAGGAAGCCATAGGAGAAATGTTGAACCTCCTCTTCTTTGGTGCCTTTGTAGTAGCAGCAGCCAATTTGTTCCACTTTCCTTCCTCATTCCCAATCCAACATCCAATACCACCATCAAAACCACACCTGATGATCGTAAAGAATAAAGGCTCTGGGAATTGCCTAGTAAATACTACTAGCACACAAATGCTTCTTTACCAATAAACAACTATTAGAAATGAAAATCCAACAAACCAAAAAAATAACCACTTTTTCTTGAAAACCCAAAATAAGAACGAAAATTCAACAAAACCCAATTCAATTCTTGAACAGAAAAGGACAAAAAATTACCTGCTGTAAATATCCAAAGAAGCCATAGCTGGTGAAGATGCTTTCACAGCACCACCGTCTAACCCTGGCAATGATGCACACAGCATTTCTCTAGGATTTATAGAGTCCCAAAAGGTCTTTATAAGAGACAAAAAAAGCTGATGACAACAATCAAGAAAAAGAAATAGTAAAAGAAAACAAAACAAAACAGTTGAAGAGGGAGCGGAGTGGTGATCAAATTTGAGTCTTCGACTTCAAGAATAAGAAAAAGAAGAAGACTTGAGAATTAAATCATCAGCATAACAAGGTTTACTGGAAGAGGAATTATTTAAGGCCATTTTAGGTACTGCAATTGAGCTCCCAAAAGACAAAAACAAGGCAGCTGAATGGAAGTAACTGAAATCTATACTTAAACAAGTACGGAAGCTGACACTGCTACTACTATTCCAAGAATTCCCAAGATCCATGTTATTATTTGAGGTACACAATTTCAGCATCAGCTCATAAAATTAACCCACCTCTTTTATTTTTAATTTACTGTATTATCATAACCCCCTTCTTCTTTCTTGCAAAGAAAAAAGTGAGAAAAGGGTATGACAAGAAACTATTGCTATATTATTATGGTCTGTGTGTAATGATGGAAGAGCTCATCTTCTTGGTGTTGCTTTATAGTGGTGATGATGGTCATCTTATTGTACATACAAAGCCAAAAGGTAACAAGTGGGGTCCATCAATTTATTTTTCCAGTTTTTCAGAAGGACCTTCTTTGAAAGTTATTACTCCTATTAAAGTTTGCTGTACAAGGCAAAGATAATGCCAGCCAATCTACCTATATTTCCTGATTTTTAGAATGACTTTCTTCAAAAGTTATTACTCCTAATAAATTGCTAATGAAGATTACACGTCTACAAGGTCAACTTATTTTTGTGGCCTATCTAAAAAAAAATATGAGTTTTATGTCTGTTTACCACGAAAATACAAGTAACAATTAAATTTGATTTGTGATTTTAAAGATATGTGATTTAGTTCAATACCAATTAATTATCAAGAAATATAGTGTCACGACCCGGATTTCCCACCATCGGGATCGTGATAGCGCCTACTCGTGGTAGCTAAGCAAGCCAATTTACTCACCATCTTTCCATTAATAAAAAATCATCCTGTTGTCAATTTAATAACATGAATAATAATAATAACATTAACTGCGGAAATCTACTTTCATAAGTTTGAA
>MDKF011044919.1:0-78245 GCA_026770625.1 Nicotiana glauca
CGTGCTAGAACCACGGAATTCGGGAGTGCCTAACACCTTCTCTCGGATTAACAGAATTCCTTACCTAGGATTTCTGGCTCGCAGACTGTAACGGAGTCAAACTTTCATCGATTCGGGATTAATTTGGTGACTTGAGACACCATTATATTCTCAAGCGGCGACTCTGAATTTTTTTAAATAACTAATCCCGTTCCGACCGTCGTTTAATTGGAAAAACTCTTTTTATTATATCCTTCACGGGGTGTAAGCCTGTAAAAAAGAGGTGTGACAGCATTCATTATAGGACCCAATGATTTCATCTACTCCAATACAATTACTCTGTTGACATGACACACCAAGACAGGCTAAGGCCACAACTTGCACAGTCCGCACACCAATAAGCAACAATCCGAACACTCACATCATGAACTGACTCAAACGAAAAAGCCATACCACAAGCTCACCAATATCATCACATCACACGGCTGAGAACCTGTCTCGCATCATAGAAATAGAACACTCAAATTTGACCCGCAAGGTCATATTTCCACACAGCTTTGTTGCAACGCGCGATCCTATCCAAATACTGCTCCACATGTAACACCTCAAGTTACTATGCTTAAAATAGACAACCATGCTCAATTGATGTCTGGAACTAAAGCAAATCATTACACCCACGGCGAAACAAATAACATACACCACCCAAACCCGATAGAACATAACCGATACGTCGTTCACCGAGCAATCTCCCAATTACTCTTCTGCTCGACTTCCACTATGAAACCTCAATGGATATGCACCATATGTGCCCATAACCAACAAATCATAACGTCTCGCAGCACAAAAGCAACTCATAGATCTCCCCAAATCACTACCAAGCTCACTAACGATCGAATCAACCAATCCCTCAACAATACAATTCGGGGCCAACCAAGCCGACTCAAGACAGAACACGCATCCACATTGACCTGCCAACAAACTCATCATCAAGGAAGCCTGAAGCTGCTCCTTCCACTACTACAACTCCTACCAGATCCATACAATACGGTGCCCGGCACCAAATCAACACCGAAATCTACAACCTCGCCCGGCGACACGCCCGACCACAAGAATTGCGTCCGAAAAGTCCCTCAACTCCGGAACTGAATCAATGGTAGAAACCTCTGCACTGACATCCCTCACGAAGGTCCAATTAAGAAAAGAAATCTTTCCCATCCGTCCACTGGTCTTCGAAATATAAACCACTCTGCTAGAATATAATCCGACGCACCTCGCCACTCAACCCGTGGCATTTCTGACATAGCCATAGCGCAATAGCCCATAATAACCCAACATTGAGACAACCAGTCTACCCCAATATCATATCCAAAATCTAACATACCAAGAAAAGAAAGATCCACTGGGGCCTACAAATCCCCGGTAGTTGCTAAACAGTGCCAACGCACTCGATCTACAACCACATCATAGCCTGTATATGAGAACTTCCATCTCCACATCCACACGGCACATGAATCATCATATCCGATCCCAATTTCGCCGTCTGAACACATGCACACCTTTAATACCAAATCATTCCATGATAGATACTCTAAAATTTCCCTGTGCCACCAAGAAAACCTGAATACCACCAGTCGATACAACCAGAAAGTGTCGCAATACTACCGAAGTATCATCAGTTTAATCACATTACCCTTTTTTAAGACATATACTCTCGTCAAATCACTTCCAATTAGCAGTACCATTTCCTTGATCATCTGAGTCTACCCATTGCCTAAGAGTTTTATGAACTTCCTTTCAGAACTGAACTGTAACCTAGCACATGTCAGTCTCGATCCTCTACAACATACTGCATATACCATACCCTCCAAGGATAACATGAAAACTTTTATCTCCCTTCCGAGCCACAGATATCTACGCGCTCAAATACTCAAGAATTTCCATTGATCCCATCTAGAAGAAAATCATTACACATCTCATGCCTCTCACATTCGTAGAAAATGCATTTCTCCAACCACAGTAAAGATCAACAAGAACTCTCCTAATTTCATTTGCACAAATTAAACTGCAAGGACTGAATCCTACTAACTAGACCAAGCTAGCAAGCCATTAAAACCCAAGAGCATTGCTGCAAAATGCCCGTAAGAGCACATTACCTCGAGCACATATAAAGAATTAATCATATCCTTACCATACCTATTCGTACTATCAAGCTACTCCATCTATCTAAATTTCCTTCCAATTCATCATCAACTTGATATTCCCTCTTGTTGTAGCCCCACAATGCCTCAATCCAAGATTACCACATGAGACCCTAGCATAAAACTGCACTTTCTAAGACCCATAGTCCGCTGAATACTCTCTCAAATATTCTCAGAAACATCACATGCCATAATAATTTACTCAGAAGAACTTCCTGCGAATCTAAATGTGTTACCTTTACTTTCTTGATACTAATAAATAGAATACCATAATTAACATAAAAATACCACAAGTCTTAACCTCTTCCAATGAAAACACAGTCCCTAACCACATACACAACCTTAAGATACCCGATTGTTCCATGTAGAATCTTGAACACATTAGAACCATTCTCGAAAGTCATTCACTCTTATTCAAACTGAAAATTACCTGACCTAACGAACAGAACCATCCATGCCTTATTGGCACTCCGATACCGCAAAATGAAATCCTCATCCCTATACAACCAAGCAACTTCCTACTCTATGTGCCGAGCATTCTTTACCAATAACACTCTAGACATTCCGTCTCATACCCTATGAAGCATAATATAACCTTTGTCAAAATTTTCCTTTAATCTAGCCATAGCTAATTCACTCGCATGCACTAAACTAGAACCAACATAGCACCTAACCATGCAATCAACTGCTCACAGCAAACGCCCCCACTTGGCTCGAAGCCATAGATCAAGATACGCTCAATAACTCATAACATTGTTACTCTATTGATGCCATAATACCACAGCGAGATTAAACTCAAATCATTTATAAGTTTGCGAAAACACGGATCATCTAGTACTATAAATCTTCTACAAATCTCGCATTCATCCCCGCAACAGTTAAGCCCAATCTCTTAAGCAACCCGAAATTTCAAATTTCAACACGTACTTTTCAATTAGACATGAGATCTTCTAATATACACATAGGGATCACACCACTTCAGATCACTCTGCAGGAGATAACCCACCTGCTTTGCCTCAATATAACATTTCTGTATACCTTCCACCGTCATAAACTGTCCACAGTCACTTAGTCTTCCTGAGTCTGAACTCATACCGCAACATAAAGTTTACTTCACTCCGAACTAGGGGACACGAAAAGATTCTTCACGCGCCCATAACTCGGAGCTACACATCTAATCACAATGGAAATCATATACTTAATAGTTCATATATCATCCTGCAGACCTTCCTCGTCACTTTCAAGTTACATAGATACATCTCGCAGTACTAACATACTCATCACGTGGCTAACCAGCTGTCACACCCACTAATAGGGACAATATCGAACATATAAGTTCAAAAAGCTTGCTCACACAAATTACCACCTCGGTGCTCAAGCCATAGGCAAAGATTCGGCCTCAAGTCCTCCAAACTGGCCCAACATCAAACTCACAGAGATCACATCTCGCCCCTTGATCGGGGAATCACAAGCCATCAAGGCACATATGATACTGAGTGCTCATACGTGCATAGGAACGCGTGGAAGGAATTTCAAGATGAATCAAGGACGCGTGATAAGAATTCCAAGAATATGAAGTTTTTCTAAAGGTTCTGCAGCCTCTCGAGGATAAATACAGATGTCTCAGTATCGATTTGCGAGACTCTACTAAACCTGCTCATGACTCATGAGACCTATGTAACCTAGGCTCTGATACCAACTTGTCACGACCCAAACCTCACACTGGTCATGATGGTGCCTCTCGTGAAGACAAGGCCAACCAACTAACACATCTAGTCTTTTCAAAAATAGTTAAACATGAATAAACAGCTTAAATATGACTTAGTAATATTAATTAGCGGAAATACAACCCAACACAACGCTAATCAGGGTGTCACGAGCATCTATTCGAGTGAAAATCCAACTACAAGGTCTAAAATATACAACACTGGGATACCGAACAAAAGAGAGAGAGAGAGAAATAGTGCTGCGAACGCTGACAGTCACCTCACTAACTCCTATAACTCTGTCTCTGATCAGCCACAACCCGCTAACGGGTGGATAGTTACCTGCATTTTCACACGAGGTTCAGGGATTAAAGTGACTACTCCATAATAACTGAGCAGTAAGAAATCACATATAACAAATCATCATGTTGTACAGGACAGTGCAAACCCTTTTTGAGAAAAACGGTGAAACTGTGAAATCTTTAGAGAAACATCTTAGCTCAGTTTAAACCTCTTTTGAAAATGACTTCTCAGCGGTTACGCAAATGAATGCAAAACAAATAGTGCAAATAAGCACAGAATTCTGCCCCTCTGGCACAACACTCAGTTATCAGATAATGCCAGAATATCAGGTAAATATTGCAAGAAGTAGCACAAACAACAGATAAAGGCAAACAAATGAAATAAGGTAAACACATCAAATGGTACCCATACCGCTGCGGCGTGCAACCCGATCCACATATCACTGGGGCGTGCAACTCGATCCATTTATCGTTGACAACACTTACTAAGGGTGTGCAGACTCCGGGAGGGACCCCTTACGGCCCAAGCGGAATATCAAACCATCTCGTGGCATCAAATCTAGGTCCTCAACCTCTTATCAAATCAGTATTGAGTTGCTGCACCGTGCAACCCGATCCAAAAGTATCCTCATAGTACACGCCCTCGGCCTTACTCGATCAAAATCACATAAGCCACTAGGGAAACAATAAAACATGATGCTCAACCCAAATATTGTTAGAAATATCATTTCAAGTGTTAAAGTAAAATAAACTTGGCTGAGTCTTAAAAATAGTGAAAAATACATGACTAAGTTCAAGTATAAAATCAAAACGGTGAAGAAATATCAACAACAATCCCCGAAGGGTTCAAATAGCTAGCACGAAGCCCAAATATGGCAATCAGCCCAAATTATGATGATAACAAGTAAATTTTAGCCAAATACGCAGTAAATTCATTTAATCGGGACGGATCAAGACACAATCCCTAACGGTTCTCTGCCCTACGCTCGCTATCCAGCGTGCAAGTCACCTCGATATAGCACTACGATGTGCAAATACGGGGTTACAAACCCTCAGAATATCATTTACAATCATTACTCACCTCAAGTCGGCCAAAACATTAGCTCGCTATGCCCTTACCTCTCAAATCGACCACCTCACACGTCGGATCTTACTAAAACCACAACGAAAACATTATCCCAATGAAACAATACCCAATTGAAAACAATCGAAAAAATATTAAAAATCTCGAAATTAACAAAACCCGAGCCCTGGTCCCACTTCTTGAAATTTAGAAAATTTTACACCAACGGGTTCCTTATCTCGCCACGAGTCTATACATATAAAGAATACCAAAATCGGAGTCCAAATGACCCTACAAATCCCAATTTTTTCTCTCTTAAGTTTCAAGCCGTAAACCACCATTTTTGCCCATTAATTTCTTGAGTTTTCAGCCCTAATCCATGTATTTACACCATAAAAGCGTGTTTTAAGTCCAAGAATCCATACCTTATCGAAACCCCTTGAAATCCTTCTTCAAAATCGTCCACAATTCTCCAAGTCCGAGTTAAAAAATGAGAAACCCTTCAAACATTCGCGAAGATGAACTTAAATACTTCTGCCCAGACGAAACAGCTTCTGTGGTCAAATACCGCTTCTGCGACTTCCGCTTCTATGGACCAAGCTCTGCATTTGTGGATTCTACTAAAATCTCAAATACCGTATTTGCGGTCCACCAGTCGCATCTGCGACTCCGCAGATGCGGTCCCCACTCCGCATCTATGGTCCCTGACGAGCCTTCACAAAACCGCACATGCGGTCCTCTATCTCGCATCTGCGGAACCGCTTCTACGGTTCCATTTCCGCATAAGCGAAAACACCAGAAGCAGCAACAACTCCTGGATTCCATTCCAGCCCTCGGATCAAAATCTCACCTATCAACCGAAAATTGCCAAAATACTAACTTCTATGTCAGAAATCATCCCCCGAAGTGAACCGAATCATCGGAATTCATATTCGAGCCCTCTAATACATAAGTCAATATCCGGTTGACTTTTCCAAATTAAGCCTTCCTTAAAGAGATTAAGTGTCTCATTTCCTTCTAAAACCAATCCAAACCAACTCGTTCACACAAAACACTGATAATGAAGCATAAAGAAGCAGAAAATGGAGGAAACGGGGAGGTAACCCATGAGACGATAGGTCAGGTCGTCACACTATTATACTTGAAACATGCCTAAATTACAGAAATGTGAACAAGCTGAACTTGATATTATTGAGCTATTGTTTCTACAATTTATTCTTTATATTCTGAATTTTTATAGGTTATTTGTATTGGTGTTGGTATTGGATTACTGTTCTGAGCTCGTCACTGCTTTCAACCCAAGGTTAGTATTATTACTTGAGTATATTGGGTCGGTTGTACTCATACTACACTAGTTCGTGTGCAGATCCAGGTACATCCGATCAAGGTGATTTCCAGGCTTGAGTTGTTGCCAGCTTTTGAGAGACTACAAAGTAGCTGCCATGTAGTCCGCTGTCCTTTAAGTCCTCTTTCTGTTATCTTTATCTTTACTGTTCTTACGTTCAGACAGTTGTATTAGAGGATTTCGTTGGTACCTTGTTATTTAGCAGTGCTCGTGTACTCGTTGACACCAGTTTTTGGGTTGGTTGTTTGCCTCACTTCTCAGATATTTTTATGACATTCTTCCGCTGTTGAGTTATTAGATTATGCTTAATTAATTGATTTTATTATTATTATGTGACTATTGGCTTACCTAGGGGGTTGGGTTATGTGCCATCACGGCTTGTGGATTTGGGGTCGTGACAACTAATGAAAATACTAAAAATAGGTTGACTTAGCGAAGCGAATTGTTTTGATAAAATAAATTTAAAATGATAATATAGGTGGTTGAGTTAGCGAAAGAAATTTGTGAGACGCACAATTTTGAAAAATTTTGTCCACATTTTGGAAACCCTTATTGTTAGGGAATTTTAGGTTAATATTTGGCCTATTTTTTAGGCTTTAAACAATCTTGTGGTAATTACATGAGTTAGATAACTTTTGGACATAGTAGTTCTCTGGACATTCGGAACCAGCAATAGCCTATAAAACGAGTCGCCATTTTCGGGTCTCTAACGTATATATAAGAGCACGTTACAAAAGCGCATACAGTGAGGGAACTGCATGTGCTTCATTTTGGGGTTAATAAAACTAAGGACTCTATATTCACTTTGAGTCCTTCTTTGCTCCCTGTTTATCTATTTAATTCTTGTTTTACATTTTCGGTTCCCTCCACAAAGTGATAAAGAAATCTAATTTTGTGGATAATCAAACACTCCATGTGAACAATATATATGCACAGTTGAAAAAAATAAAAGATATCAATTCCAACATAAAAATAAAGAAAGAAAGATAACCAATGGCTCATGCTAACGAAAAAGAGATAGATACCAGAACAGAGGAGGAGAAAGCCATAGATGCATGGCTTCCCATCACATCCGATCGAAATGCGAAGTGGTGGTACTCTACTTTTCATAATGTCACCGCCATGGTTGGTGCTGGTGTCCTCAGTCTCCCTTATGCCATGTCTGAGATGGGATGGTATGTTTTCTGTTTTGTTCTCTCTCTTTTCTGGGGGGATTAATTTGCGTTTCTCTCTCTTTCTTCTTTCTTTCTATATCAATTTTAATTGTTCGTTCATGTGCATTATTCCCTATATTTTAATTTATGTATCTTACTTTTTTAACAAAAATAATATCATCCTTCTATATTTATTTAAGTTCTTAATTCCGACATTCAATTTTACCCTTCATAACACTCCCAGACTCCTTTGTAGAAATGACATGTCATGTTTAAAGATTATACTTTAAAAGTATCTTTGTATATTATATATTCATGTAGTTTAATATTACAAGATTCAAAAGTATTCTTTACATTCTTAAACCTCGGTTCAAACTAGGAAACATAAAATGAAATGGAGAGAGTGTATTCTTTTATACTCTTAATTATGTCTCGTTCATATTTGAGATCACAAATGTTTTGGATAGATCAGATAACCAAAAATTAAACAAGTTGTCTCTCTTTGGATCAGTTACATGCACGATTCTAATATATATCATCTTTTAAACCTATAATGCTTGATTTGTGCAGATAATTTTAAAGAACGACAAAACGTTCTTGATTTTCTGAGTTTGCTTATTCCTTCTCTTCGTATTATGTCAGGAGATTTTGGATCTACTGACATTCCAATGAATTATGTATCAGTATCTTTTATATGGATCGATTCTTATCCCGTTTTGGGATTATTTAGTTTTTATTAAATCACCGTCATTCTCTAATGGTGAAGAATTATATTGATCAATGTTACAGGGGGCCTGGGATAACAGTAATGCTGCTTTCATGGGCTATAACATTTTATACAATCTGGCAAATGGTAGAGATGCATGAAATGGTACCTGGCAAGAGATTTGATAGGTACCACGAGTTAGGTCAACATGCATTTGGTGAAAAACTAGGACTTTGGATTGTTGTACCCCAACAAATAGTGGTGGACGTGAGTTCTTGCATAATATACATGGTAACAGGTGGAAAGTCATTGAAGAAATTCCACGAAACAGTTTGCCCTGATTGTCAACCAATAAAGCTGACCTACTTCATCATAATATTCTCCTCAGTCCACTTTGTACTATCTCACTTGCCAAATTTCAATTCCATATCGTTGGTATCCTTGGCTGCAGCGGTCATGTCGTTGACATATTCGATTGTTGCTTGGGCATGCTCTATAGGGAGAGGGATTGAAGGCAGAGAAGTGAGCTATGAACTTAGGGGTGAAAAGACATCTGATAATGTTTTCATGTTCTTGAGTGCACTTGGAGATGTGGCTTTTGCCTATGCTGGACACAATGTGGTCCTTGAGATTCAAGCCACCATTCCTTCAACACCCGAAAAACCTTCCAAAGGTCCAATGTGGAAAGGTGTATGGGTCGCTTATCTCATCGTCGCCGTCTGTTATCTCCCTGTCGCTTTCATTGGCTATTGGGCCTTTGGTAATGTCGTCGAGGATAACATCTTGCTTTCACTCGAAAAACCTATGTGGATTATTGCTGCTGCTAACTTGTTTGTTGTCGTTCATGTCATTGGAAGTTACCAGGTACCTACCTACTTACCTTTAATTTTGCTAATTCAATCATATATATTTATATATATACTATGTTACTCGAACTCTTCAAAAATATTGTTGGGTGTGTGTCGGACCCTTCAAGTTTAGTGCATTTTTGGAGGATCCAACACGGGTGCGACAGCTCTTTTGGAGAGTCCGAGAAACATAGTTAAAAATATATATACTCCTTTCGTTACAGTTTATGTGAACCTATTTCCTTTTTGGTCCGTTCTAAAAAGAATCACCCATTTCTAAATTTGAAAACAATTTAGCTTCAACTTTCAATTATACCCTTAATTGAGAAGTTTTTATAACCACAGATACTCGGGACCCTTTTTTGACTTGTTTAGTATCACAAACTTCAAAAGTATTCATTTTTTAAATTTCGTGCCTAGTCAAAAAAGTTGACATAAATTAGAACGGAGGGACAAAGTGTTAATTTATCTCGTCATCTCATCAATCTGAAAGCTTGAACACATTTTTTGTTTGAAAACAAAAACTTGCAGGTTTTCGCAATGCCCGTGTTTGATATGATAGAGACATATGCCGTGAAATCAATGAGACTAAAACCATCCACTCTTCTTCGGTTCAGTGTGCGTACTACATTTGTTGGTAAGTTATTGGGATACATATTCATAATTCTTTCTTGCCCCTAATTTAGTTATTTACTTAAAAGAAAGATATTGGAGTGAATTGTTTTCATTCTATTTTCTTTTTCCAATTGTAGCATTTACATTGTTCGTGGGTATGACCATACCATTCTTTGGTGGCCTAATGGGATTTTTTGGTGGATTTGCTCTGGCCCCAACATCGTATTACGTAAGTATATTACATAAGGAATTCCCCTGTTTTGTTATGTTTTTATGAAGCAATTAAGCTATCAGCCAATATTGACCTTGCCTTTTTTCTGCAGCTTCCTTGCATCATTTGGCTTATCATTGTAAAGCCCAAAAGGTTTGGCTTTTCTTGGTTTATGAATTGGGTGAGTAAAGTTTGATTTGGTTTTGATTTTATAACTATTCTCATTTAATTTCATGGTTTATTTTATTTCCGTAACTTACTTTGACTCTTTTCTGTTTTCTTTTTCCAAATAAATTCTAGTTCTGCATCATAGTTGGCGTACTGCTGACTGTTTTATCACCCATTGGAGGGATGTGGACTCTTATCAAGCAAGCCAAGAACTACCGGTTTTACCAGTGATCTGCAATTCCTTTTTCTTATAATCTGGAACTGTAAATAGTTACCTTTTTTTTTTTTTACCTTTTGCCATTTGTTTCTCACAATTTAGTACAAAAAGAATGTATTTATTTGTTATAGATGCTTAACAGCCTTAGTGAATAATACTTGGAAATAAAATATCTTTGTTTAGGAGTACTGTCTAATGACTCCAGTTTTTTTTTTTTTTTTTTTTTTTTTTTTTTTTTTTCTGCCTAATCTAGTTCCTCCAATTAATTGAGTTAGTCAGTTTTACCCGCAAGCAGGCTCCCCTTACATTTCGGTCCCTAGACTCCATTTTCTTCCTAATCCTCGTTCGTCCGCTTCTCCCTGAAGGAGTAGGTTGCTACTAAGAAGAGAGACAATGGAGGAAAAAATTAATTTTGTCTTCATCAAACTAAGGGTTGGATTGGTAATTTTTCTCTCCAACTATGAAAATTCGGCCAAACCTAGCATAACTGCATAAGGAATTTTTTTTATTCCGTGTGAAATGCGCATATTGTTAACTTCGAACATAACTTCACTCTTGAAATGAGTAAAGAGATTGCTGGGACTCACCACAATGCCTTGCATATCTATTCTGTGAATCCCATTTATTTAAGAATTTTCTTTTTACATGGGTTATAGACATTAAGTCTATTTCTGCTCTTGAAATCCTAGGAGTTCATTTGTCACGATCTAGAATTTCCACCTTCGGGACCTTAATGAAGCCTAACATTTTACTTGCTAGGCAAACCAACATTAGAGTAAATCGTAGGCCATTTTAAACAATTCAAGTAATTAAAACTCATTTAAACTGAAATAAAACTGGAATAACGTACGAAAAGATAAAATAACCAAAAATATCTAAGTACAATCCCGGATCTGGAGTCACAAGTGTACGAGCTACTAGAAGTTCTAGAAAGAGGATCTGAAATAAATACAATTGCTTCGAATGAAATGAATAGTAAATGAGGAAAGAGAATGGGACTTCAAGGTCTGCGGATGCCAGCAGATCTACCTCCAGTCTCCAACTGTGATAATCTGAGCTGATGCATCTCATGTGCAGCTGGGGCCAGTACCATAATCTATACAGGAAGTGCAGAGTGTATTATGAGTACAACCGACCCAATGTACTCTGTAAGTGCCGAGCTTAACCTTTACGAGGTAGTGACGAGGCTATGACTGGACACTCGCATAATTTAACCTGTAAAACGTAGATATATGTGCAACATAGTAATAAATAAAGATTTAATATGTACGATTGGGAGACGACACGCGAAAGGGGGACAATATACGATAACTACAATTGGGATGACGACACAAATCAGTCAAATAAATCATCAACCAACGAAAATGGATAAACATAATGAATGAAGACGGCAAGACATCACCCATCATGCTTTTACTCTAAACCTCACCATGAAACGATAACAATGGCACGACATTATCTTTCGTGCTTTTACTCTCAGCCTCACCATGATATGATAAATATGACACGACATCACCCTTCGTACTTTTGCTCTCTTCCTCACTATGTATTAATCAATAAATGAAGCAATAAACGGCGCAACATCACCCTTCGTGCTTTAACACTATCCCTTACCATGTATTAATGAATACAACACTTTAAGAGATAGATAATGCAAGGATAAACCTTACGTCAATAGTGGTTCCAAGATGCCAATCCTCAACCTCAAAAAATACTCAACCATCACAATTAATTCATAAATGAGGAAAGAACGATCAAGTAAGTAATAAACTAATCTAAGCATGGATGTCATAATTAAAGAAGGTAATAAATTACTAGGAAACAAGTCCCACCCGCATGCTTTAACCTAACAACAACGCATAAGTACTCGCTACCTCACATATACGTTGTAATAACACATTTAAACATGTAGCGGATAGGCAAACATGTCCTAATCCCTCAAGTCAAGGTTAACCATGACACTTACCTCGCTCTGCAATTGACGCAAAGTCCAACCACGGCCTTGTCTTTCGAACAATCCTCCGAACCAACCAAATTTAGAAAATTATTAACCAAACAATTCAAAATAAGTCTTAGGAACTACCCAAAATGAAAGAGGTTCAATTTAGATCATTATTGAAAAAGTCAACAAAAGCCAACCCCGGGCTCGCTTGGTCAAAACCCGAAATTTGGACCATAATCCGATTACTTATTCACTCCCGAATCCGGTTATGTAATTTGTTTCGGAATCCGACCTCAATTCGAGGTCTAAATTCTAATTTTACAAAAATCCTAGGTTTAATGATGAAAACTTATGAAATGTAATGGGTAAATGAAAGAAAGTTGATTAAGGCAACTTACTAATGAATTGAGCAAGAAAGCTCTTGGAAAAATTGCCTTTAAGGTGTTTAAGGTTGAGAATTTGAAAGAATGAGCTAAAATATCGTCTATCTCAGTTTTAACCCAGCTGCAGATGTCGCGATTGCGATATTTTGTTCGCAATTGTGAGAAAGAGATCGCAAATGCGA
This sequence comes from Nicotiana glauca, assembly GCA_026770625.1. Taxonomy (NCBI): domain Eukaryota; kingdom Viridiplantae; phylum Streptophyta; class Magnoliopsida; order Solanales; family Solanaceae; genus Nicotiana; species Nicotiana glauca. Next base: position 13,020 of record MDKF011044919.1, read on the forward strand.
ACTTCTCTTAGAAACCCAGTCATCGCAAATGCGAACCCCAAGACCTTGCTGCGAACCACCTCTTCGCAAATGCAAAGAATGCCAAGAAACATGCTAAGTCACAAATTCGACTCTACCTTCGCAAAAGCGGAAATAGCAAGTTTGCAAATGCGAGCTTTTACCTCACAAATGCAAGACTTCCCCAATCAGCCCATGCTCGCAAATGCAAAGCATTGTTCGCAAAAGCGAGGCACGTAAATATGATCCAGATCTTGCAAATGCGAGACCTATAATTGAACACCAGTAACAAAAAGAGGCATTAGCTATTCTACCAAGTCCGAAATCACCGTGCCCTATCCAAAACTCACCCGGGCCCTCGTAGATCCCAAGCAAACATGCACACAAGTCCAAAAATCTCATACGAACTCGGGCAATCAAAACACCAAAATTACACCTAGAACTACAAATCAAACACCAAAACGAATGAAGTCTTCAACAAAAAAAGCCTTAAGAACCTTCATGCACACCAAAATGAAGTTGTGATGGCACCTAGTATCTACGAGTAAGTAAGCCTAACATTTAAATATTAACTTGACATAAATAATTAACAAAATACTAAAACAAGTCTAATAAATATATAATCTCCTGATATAGAATCTCAACAATACATTCACCAAACTGATGGAACTGAGTCATAAGATCTATAGGATAATACTATAGTATCTGCTACATCATTGTCTGAGTGAAATCCAACAAGAAGTAAAAATACTAGAGGGTGACTCCGAGGTCGGCGAACGTAGAGCATATATACCTTGAAGTCTCCAAAAGATGCTACTCAAATTAACTCTAGTGTCCAGCACGGGCAGACGTACCTGAATCTGCATAAAAAAATGTGCAAAAACGTAGTATGGGTACACCACAACGGTACGCAGCAAGTATCAAGCCTAACCTAGGTAGAGTAGTTACAAGGTCAAGCCAAGACACCTACAAAATATACAGTATGAAAATGTAAAAACAAATAATAATGGAAGGCGAAGAAATAACTTATGCGAAAACAAGTTAATAGCGTGAACTAATTTCGGAATTTGAGCATGGAAATAACATAAAGGAAGCAACTAAAGAGAACCACAATGATCATATACGGACAACAACTACTAGAACAAGAAAGAACAAAACAACAAGGAATGTTCCCACCAAAATTCTGTGCAACATGAGATAAACAACAAGAATCACAACGAGGTATCTCCTCGTGTACAATAAGAATCACAACCGAGGTATCGTCTCGTATGAATCAAGAATCACAATCGAGGTACCGCCTCGTATTCACATTTTTAAATTTCAATCACAACCTTTTCTAATACCACCACGTGAGCCTTACAATTAAATAGGTTTTGAAAATAATTTTTTCGAAATAGATACACGCACTTTAGCCCACCTTATTACACTGTGTGGCTTCCCTACAAGAAACACGCACATAAGTCTCACCTCATGCCGCCGCATACACATTAACTCCAAGCCTTATACCGCCGCATGCGCATCAATATAACATCACAATAACAACTCGCACCACAAATGCGCATATATCATGTCACGATCCTAATTTTCCATCTTAGGATGTCGTGATGCACCTAGTCTCTAAGGCTAGGTAAACCTAACACATGCCTTTTTAATAACAGAATTGAACTATTTGATCATTTATCATAAACAATTAAATGACATGCATAACCGCAAGCAGCCAATAGTTATACATTTTTCAAAACAGGTAGTATGGAGTCATAAGTACTACTAAACACACTAGAATTTCTAAACACAAAACTCTTTTGAATTACAATTTAACATTAGCATAGTGAACTAAGATGGTGACTCCAAGGCCTTTGAATATCAAGCAGGTATACCTTGAAGTCTCCTGCACAACTCTCAACAACACAATCAAAATACCTGGATCTGCACAAAAATATGCAGAAGTATAGCATGAGTACACCACAGCGGTACCTAGTAAGTATCAAGCCTAACTTTGGTCGAGTAGTGACGAGACCAGGTCAAGACACCTACTATACATAGAAACCTGTTCAAGATATACATAAAATAACAATGGAAAGAACATCAATATAAGAACAACGACGAAACAATTATTGATTTACAACCAGCAATGAAGTAATAGAAACATAAGCAAGTAGTAAATGAGTAATAAAGAAACAACATAATCAGAATACCGATGAGAGGTAAATGAACTCAAATAAGAAAAAACGGATGACAACTCAAATAATCAAATTGATCCCAATGCATGGACTTACAACAAGAATTACCCCGAGGCACCACACCTCATAAACCACAAGTCATGGACCACAATTCCCGAATCCTACACATATGGCACCTCGTGCCCACAATAACAATCACCTTCGCACGACAAAGTCTACGTGCTATCATGTAATTTGCGATCGTGATAAATATTAATTTAGATGAATGAAAGATATATGATAACAATCTTGAATAAAGTAAGGTGTCAAATAAAATAGTGAATTTATCTTAGAAATTAAGTAAAGTAAAATAACATACAATTTATACGAAATAAAGTATAAGATGGATTTAGTTTAGAAATAAATAAAATTGATAAAAGAATTAGTTTTAAACAAAGAAAAACATAAGTTAAATTAACGAATTAAATATAGAATTTGTTAAGAAAAAGAATGATAACAATTTTAAATTAGGTAAACATCTAACATGGTGATGAGTATAATTTGAGAACCCAATTATAGTGAAAGTGTGATAACTATTTAGAATATTAAGGCACTGAGTGACATAACGAGTTCTATCTCACATAGAATAAAGCATGTTAAATAATTATTTTATTTAAACCATTATGCTACCAACAACTCAAAATAATATGATATAGTGACTCCAAATAATTAAATTCACATTGACAATCAATTTACCAACTTATAATGGAGGCACAGATTGGCATGTTAAAGAAAGACAACAAATTACGAAGAATGCATGACTCATACAAGAAACCACAATCATTCCAACACCAAGATAACAATGAATAATCAAACACAATCAAAACGAGGATGAATGATTGAAGGAACAACAATAACATTCAAATTAACAAGTTGTTCCAACATGGAATGTACAATGAAAATCTAAACTGAGGTACCACCTCATATTCCGATTTCACAATTTCAATCACAAATCTTTTCTTATATCACCGCGTGAGCCTTACATTTAGTTTTAAAAATTATTTTTACCAAAATAGCTATACGTGTTTTAGCCCACCTTATCTCACCGTGTGACTTGAAGTAGTTCCCCTACTAGTAACACACATATCAATCCACCTTATCTCACTTGATATACCACATAACTAAAATACTCATAGCAATAACTTTCGACCACAATAGCTACTCGATAACTAACCCATAACAAACCTCATGTCAACTAAAACCTTGTTCTGAATCTTTGTACACAGCCAATGATGAAAGAAACATACCAAAACTTATAACCTGTCTCCCAGCCTTTTGTACCAGCTGCAATTGCTACATTTGCGACAGAGGGTTTGTATTTGCCATCCTTCGCAATTGTGGACCAAGGCTCACATTTGTGAACCCTGACAAACTGTTCCATTACAATTGCGACAAGAGGATTTGCAATTGCGAACTGGTGATCCTCGCAAAAGAAAACAAATGCTCGCAAATGTGAACTAAATCAAAAGTCAACAAACTTCACAAGTGTGAAGATGCAGCCGCAATTGCGACATCTGAGCCCCCACTGTCACCTTCGCAATTGCAAGGCTGGTGTTTGCAATTGCAATAACTGGGCACCAGCAACACCAACAACTCATTTTAAGTTTAAAACTTTCCGAAACATGTCCAAAACTCATCCAATCCCTTGATCTAAACCAAATATGCACACAAGTCTAAAAACATTACATGAACTTGCTCGCTATCAAAACACAAAAATAACATTTAAAATTATGAATTGAACACTAAAACACATGGATTTCAAAGTAAATTTTCAAGAACTTCTAGAATTGAAACTAGGCGTCCGAACCCTACCAACTCAATTCCAAATATTATCAAATTTTGCTGACAAGTTCTAAATAGCATTACGGATCTATTTCAAGTCCCACAATCAAATTCCGAACTATAGCTAAAAGTCAACCTATGGTCAAACTTTTTAACTTTAAATTTCCAAATTTTGACAAATCAACCTCCAAACTTCCAAAATTAATTTCGGGCATATGCTCAAATCCGAAATAACGATACAAAGCTGTCGGAGCCATCAAAATACTGTTCCGGTGTCATTTCCACAAAAGTCAAATTTTGGCCAACATTTTTAATTTAATCATCTAAGTCAAAAATCAAGGGTTCCGAATCAACCTGAAAGTTTCCCCGAACAAAACTAACCAACCCCATCATAAAATCATAAACACATATGTGCGATGTATAAAAAAGGGTAACAGGGTGCAATTACACAAAACAACCAGTTGGGTCATTACACTATCCCCCTTTTAAAATGAATGTTCGTCCTCAAACGTGCATAAGAACATATCTTAAGTGATGAATAGATGAGGATAACGACTTCGCATGTCGTTCTCGGTCTCTCAAGTCGCCTCCTAAGGAGCCCATCTTACTTGATTGGTCGTTGTTGTTGTAGGAAAACTCAACAAGCAGCAAGTACTGATCTCAAGACCCCCCGATGTCATAACATAGGTACATAGCATATCCTCTAGTATCTGAATGGTGTGCTTGAACTGTCCATCCGTCTAAGGGTGAAATGTTGTATTCAACTCAACCCATGTGCCTAACTCACACTATACAACTTTCTAGAAAACCTAATGTAAACTGTGTGCCCCAGTATGAGATAATGGATACTCGCACACCATGAAGTTGAAGAATCTTATGGATATAAATCTAAGCTAGCTGCTCTAAAGAAAAGGTATTCACCACCGGAATGAAATGAGTCAACTTGTTCAACCTGTCCACAATCACCCATACCGCATCAAATTTCTTCTGAGTATGCTGAAGCCCAAGAACAAAGTCTATGGTAAAACACTCCCATATCCACTAGGAAATCTCAAGTCTATAAAGTAATCTTCCTGGCCGCTGATGCTCGTACTTCCCATGCAACAATTTAGGCACCGGGCTACATACTCCACTATGTCTTTCTCCATTCTCCTCCACCAATAGTGTTGCCTTAAATCCTAATACATCTTAGCATTACCCGGATGAATGGAGTACTGCAAACTATGGGCCTTCTGAAGAATCAACTCACGTAACCCATCTGCATTGGGAACACATAACTGGCCCTACATCTATAACACACCGTCATCTCCGATAGAACCCTCCTTGGCATTATCGTGCTTAATTATTTCCTCAAGGACAAGCAAATTGGGGTCGTCATATTGACGCTCTTTGATGCGTTCATATAGAAAGGACCGAGAAACCATGCAATCAAGAACTCTATTGGGATTTGAAACATACAATCTAACAAATTGGTTGGCCAGGGCTTGAACATCCAATGATAATGGCCTCTCTGTTGCCGGTAGATATGCTAAACTCCCTAAGCTCTCTACCTTTCAACTCAAGGCATCTTCCACCACATTGGCCTTCCCAAGATGATATGGAATGATGATATTATAGTCCTTAAGAAACTCTAACCACCTCCGCTGCTTCAAGTTAAGATCTTTCTAATTGAACAAATGATGTAGACTCCGGTGGTTGGTAAAGACCTCACAAGGGATACCTTACAAATGATACCGCCAGATCTTCAATGCATGAACAATAGATGCCAATTTCAAGTCATGAACTGAATAATTCTACTCACGGGTCTTTAACTACCTAGACATGTAAGCAATCACCTTACCGTCCTGCATCAACATCGCGCCAAGTCCAACGTAGTATCACAATACACGGTATAGGACCTTGAACCTATAGGTAAAACTAACACGGGGACTGTAGTCAAGGCAGTCTTGAGCTTTTGAAAGCTCGCCTCACACTCCTTAGACAATCTGAAAGTGTCACCTTTCTGGGTCAATATGGTCATATGTGCATCATTAGATGAGAAACCCTCTACAAAATGGCTATAATACCCAGCCAAACAAAGGAAACTCCTAATCTCCATAGCCGAGATGGTCTGGACAACTCCGTACTGCTTTAATCTCTTGAAATCTACCTTGACCCCCTCATTCAACACTATATGACCCATAAACGCCACTGAATCAAGCTAGAAATCACATGTTGAGAATTTTGCATACAATTTCTTTTCTCTCAAGGTCTGAAACGCGATGCTCAGGTGCTGCTCATGATCTTCCCGGCTACAGGAGTACAACAAGATGTTGTCAATAAACACAATAAAAAATTAATAAAGATAAGGCTAATATTGCTCATCAGGTGCATAAATGTTGTTGGGCGTTTGTTAGCCAAAATGACATCACAAGAAATTTGTAGTGACCATACCAAGTCCTAGTGGCAGTGTTTAGAATATCCAGATCCCAAATCTTTAGCTGATGATAACTTGACCACAAATCAATCTTTAAGAATACCCTGACATGCTGTAGCTGATCAAACAAGTCATCCATCCGTGGCAATGGAAACATGTTCTTCACTATAACCTTGTTCAACTGTTGACAATCAATATACATGCACATAGAACCATCTTTCTTCTTCACAAACAAGACCGGAGCACCCCAAGGCGATATACTAGGCCGAATGAAGCCCGTAACAAGCAACTCTTGTAACTGCTCCTTTAACTCCTTCAGCTTCGATGGGGCCATATGATGCGGTGGAATAGAAATGTGTTGAGTGCCTGACAACAAATCAATATCAAAATCGATATCCCTATCGGGAAGCATGCCCAGAAGATTCGTTAAAAATACATTTGGGAAATCTCTTACCACTGGAACTAATAAGCACCACACCCTTTCTCAATCATCTGTTGAGCCTTTAGAAATGACACAACCCTGTTAGGAAAATAATCCAACACGCCACTCTACTCGAACCGTGGCAAACCTGGCATAGGTAATGTCACAGTCTTGGCGTGACAATCCAGAATAACTTGATAGGGCGACAACCAGTCCAAGCATAGGATAACATCAAACTCTACCATAGTAAGTAATAGTAGATCAACTATGGTCTCAAAACCACATAACAACTAAACATGACTGATACACACGATCCATAATAATAAAATCTCCCATAGGCATGGACGCATAAACATGAGAGCTCAAAGAATGACGAGATATATCCAAATACTGAGCAAAGTAAGATGACACATATGAATAAGTGGATCGTGCATGAAATAAGACTGATGCATCTCTATGAAAAATTGGAACCATACCTATAATTACTGCATCAGAAGAAACTGTCTCCGTCCTACCCGAAAAGCATAGAATCTGGCCTGACCTCCCCCTCTTGGGCGACCTCCACCCGCCCATCCCCCACCCTTAGCTGGTTGTATGGGTGGAGCTGCAACTGGGGTAGCCATCATGGCCTAAGAAATCTGTGTACCTAACTGAATCCGTAGAGCCTGAGTAGTCTGTGGAGGTGCACCCGTCCTATATCGGGGGTAGTCTTTAACCATATGGCCGGTATCACCACAGCCAAATCAAGCTCTCGGTAGGTGTAACTGCTGGGACTCACTTGGCCGTGATCAGTTAGACTGATGCTGAAGGCACCTCGTGCAAGAGGGGCACTAGAAAGTGGCTGAGAAAACTGTGCAACTTGAGACCTCGAAAGATAGGAGCACCATTACAAGCTGGAAGTGCTAAGTGAAATGGATGACTCACATATCATCTACCATGACGGGCTGCAGCTACAAGTGTGACCGCCACTAAATCCCAAAGTACCTCGAGGACTCTTTGCCTCCCCGTCCTCTCTCTCACAGCCCTGTATACCCTCCAACCTCCGTGCAATCTCTACCACCTACTGATATGGGGTATTTGTCTCTAACTCTCGAGCCATGCTAAATCTAATACCATAGTTGAGCCCCTTGATAAATCGATGGACTCACTCTCTAACTTAGAAACTAAGGCAGGTGCATATCTGGACAAATCACTAAATGGAACAACATATTTTGACATTGTCATAGTCACTTAGCACAACTTCTCAAACTCCATGCATCATGCATCCCTAAGGGTCAGAGGAACAAAATCTCTAAAGAGCAACTTTGAAAACTGAGTCCATGTAAGTGATGCTACATCGGAAGAGCTACCCTCCTCGTAACTCACCACCATTGATATGATGCTCCTGACAGCTGGAATATAGTGAAAGCAACTCCAATCTTCTCTACAATACCCATGGTGTAGATAATACGGTAGCACACTTATAGAAAACCATGGGCATCCTCTAAAGCCAAACCACTGAAAGTAGGAGGTTGGTACTTACTAAACCTCTCAAGTCTAAGCTGCTCCTCCTCAGATGTTGCTGCCTTAACCACAGGCTGGACTGGAACAGTAGGTTGTACTAGTATAACCTCTATGACTTGGTAAACATGGACCCATTGCTATAGAGTACGAGCTGCGAGAGTCTGAGCTCTTCCTCCTGGCCTACAATTTAGCTGTTGCAAGTTGAATCAACCCTGCTAGAGCTAAGGTATCGAACATGCTCAAGAATTATATGATAGTATCCTGAAGTGCAGGGGTGGAAACAGGCGGCTTAGATGCCTATCCCCCAACTGGAGCTACTAGTGGCTCCTCTGTCGCAGCTCGGGAAAGTGCTCTAGCTCCACCCCGTCCTCCTCCTCAGCCTCTACCCTGGCCCTAAGATCTCGCGGCTCTAGCAGGGGGCGAGGGTGTATGATCTCTTCGAATCTAGCAATGCGTCTCCTCATCATATGTGAGAAAATAAAAAGTCAAAGATTCAATTTTTGAAGTCAACCAATTCGCACGATAAGGAATCAAAGAAGTGAAGTTTTCCAAATAGTTCTGTAGCCTCTCGAAGATAATTACAAATGTCTCCAAACCAATCCGCAAGACTCTATTAGACCTACTTATGACTCGTAACACCTATGAACCTAGAGTTCTGATACCAATAGTCGATGCCCCCTTTTTCTCGTGAAATCGGGTTTATGACATTTGGGAGGACAACTCCTTCCCTTTTGGGAATTGGGTTTGAATTGAAGAGTCACCACCTAATGATTAAGTGCATTAAGACACTAAGAAGAACTTTGATTTAGAAAACCAGAGATTGGATAAGGGCTCAAAATTATCTCGAGGGGAAGGTGTTAGGCACCCCTCGAGATCCACTAGTATGGTTCCCGACCATACTATAATTGTGACTTTAAGTGCAAACAACAAGTAGACAAGTAAGAGCTACAAATATGAGGGGTTTTTCACATAATTGTTGCAAGTAATTAAAAGAAGTTAAAGAAGCTGGAATTTGAGAAAAAGTAGTTTTTGAATTTCTGAATAAAATAAACAAGTAAGGGGAGGGGGGTCCTAGGTTTATAAATAATATGGATCACCCCACACAACACCCAGTAATCGTTTATACATGTGGTGTTATCGCATGGTCATCATATCCATATCTACCCTTTCCCACCCCGTTAAGGTATTAAACGCGGAATGGTCTCGTTTCACTTATTGCATGCTATTACTCGCCCCAATCCTATCAGTCCCGGAGGCATTTGGGACTACTAAATCTAAACGGAAGGGGTGTGAGGTTTTATAGTTAAAAAGGACAAAATTCTAAGGCGACAGTCAAAATACATGTGTAGCAAATGTGGGGAGAAGCACATAATAGATAGAAAGTCTCAGACAAACCTCCTTAAAACAAAAAGAAGCATATAGTTTAGCATATCTTACACGTACTAATTAGGGTCTGATCAAACTTAAGAGTTGTGGCAGACTGATCTATTGCATATTTCAGATAAGAAGCCTGAGTTAGGCCTACCTGCTGGTTGTAGTTAATAAAATCTGATTTAATTTATAAGTTTACCTTATGGCTTGCCTAAGTTTTAAACAAAACCTATAGACATGATATCTATTAGTTTCAGAAAAGAAGTATGCTGATTTAGGAAAAGAAGTTGTCAATTAAACATGAAAGGTGAGTTTTTGGTAAAAGAGCATAATTCTGCAGATGTTAAGCATTATCGCTACTGATTTTAGCCCTATAAGTGAATGAACAATTTAATTCTGGTTGCTAGTTCCTATATGCATGCTTTCTAGGCATTCTTGAATTTAAACACTTTTTACAGGCGTAGTAACAGTGCAGAAATCCTATGGTCATGATATCTGAAAGCTATTAGTTTTTAATCCCATAAACATGTTTGCCTAGTGACCAATACGTATGCAGGATCTGGATTTCTGGTTAACATATAGACATGGTATCTTTATGTGATAATGTAGAATTCCTTATAGACATGGTATTTATATATGAGAAACAGAATTCCTTATAGACATGGTATCTATATGTGAGATGCAGAATTCCTTATAGACATGTTATCTATATATGAGATACAGAATTCCTTATAGACATGGTATATATATATGAGATGCAGAATTCCTTATAGACATGGTATCTATATATGCAGAAATGCAGAAAATCCTATGAGCAGGATATCTATGTGGATGTAGTTGTGCAAAGCTGTAAGCAGGATACATGAATACAGAAGCGTAGTAATTCCCTATGCATGATATCTACACTTTGGACGCATGGTTACCCTTCCCTTTTTCACTAATCACCCCAGAAGTTTATTACAAAATTATTACATTCCAAAGAATAAAATAAAGAAACTACATCAGAAAATAAAAATTACAACCAAGGAGAGCCTAATTCAGGTTTTCTGCTTGAAGCATGGAGTAAACCAACTCCAAAGATCAAGATCCAAAGCCTTTCTCATTTGGGGTGTGTCAGAGTTACCTAAGAGCCTTATGGACTCCGAGCAGTGCTCACACCCAAATACATTGCAGGATTGAGTCATAGTGCAGTGTGGAAGGGCTAGCCCTCAAGTGTCTAAGTTCAGAGGGAACTCAAGTTCCTAAGGCATGGCTCATTGGAGGGGGGCAGAACTTAGAAGCTAAGAGTGAGTGTAAGTGCATAGAAGGAATTTTGAAAAGAGGAAAGGGAAGTGGCAAAGACAGGCTAGTGGGCATACCTAGCAATAGGAAGTGTTGGCACACCCCACCAGCCCATTAGAACACATTGTTTTTGGGAGTTAGGATCCCCAAAGGGATCAAGTCCAAACATGAACAATGACTTGCATATCGCCATGTGCTGAACTACAACTCAAAGCACATAGATGGAAACCGGGGTGTAGGGATTCACAACAGAAACAGATGAAAGTAAATTAACACGCTAGTTGACATTTAAACTCTATATAAACAGTAAAGTAGACATGGATGTAAAGGCTGTAAGTAAACATATTCAGATGATGCTAAAATCAAAACTAGAACATACTAGTCTCAAGGAAACAAGCAAAATCAAGCAGTGGTCTTGTAAAGCCAAAGTGCAGACAAGAAGCAAGAATACTCTAAGTATGAGTTTTTTGAGATTGTGAGTGTGAATTCTGAAGTGTGTGTGTCTATTAACCGTGTTCATTGTGTAGAAAGGGTCATGCATTTTATAGTGTAGAAAGCAAGCAGAAATAGGTAAGAAAATAGTTTGAAAATCAATTACACAAGGTTTCCCATTAATTAAGGGATTCTGATTTTAAACAGGTAAAGCTAATTAAGGAAAGAGATTAATCAAACATTTTTCAAAGCAGTACAAGAGCGGTAAATACATAAAGGTTTATTTAAGGACAAGGTCTTGACAGTACACGGTTGTACCATTTAAGGAAAGGAAATTTTGACAGCCAAGGAATCATAAGTCAAAAATTTTGTATGAACGAACCAAGTCAGAAAGATGGGAAGATTTTAACTTAAGAAAAATTAGTAACAATCAATTAGACCTATTAAAAGGAATCCTGAATCAATCACAAGTTGGAAAACCCCTTTTGAAGAAAGATTCATCACATATAAAGGCATACATACTTGTTAAAACATGAAGAGATTAGTCATACCATTGTAAGGCTAGTGAAAACTCCAGAGAAGTCAGAATTACATGACAACAAGGGAGTCCAAACTCAGTTCGTAGGCTCTGAAAGAGTCAAGGGTTCTCAAACAGAACCCTAGTTCAATTACATGATCAAACCTCGGCAGAACCCCTCAAATTCTAGGGTTTCCACCTCGAGTCAATTACATAGATGAGGAAGTAGGTAGTCAAACAGGCTCAGAGATTTCTTTTAGAAACTCATGGAAAGAAAGCAAATACAGTTGAAAGTTCAAAGCAAATAGAGTGAAAAAACTAATTCGAAACATAATGAGAGTAGAAGAAACAATAGAGCAAAACATGCTTAAACGGGTTTCTTAAAACAAGGTAAAGTAAAAGTGAATCAGTAAACATTAAGAACATGGTAGAAGGATGCAGTAGGCGAAGAATATTAGGTCATAGTGATAGGAAAATAGCAGAACATATTGGAAAGCATGTGAAAACATAACATAGAAACACAATAGAACAAAGAATGGAATATAGAAAACACAGTAGAAGGACATGTGTGATAAAAGGAAAAACATAAGAACATAGTAGAAGAACATGCGTGGTAGAAAAGAAAATATAAAAGCACAGTAGAGACAAATACACACAAAGAAAAGGAAACGAAAACTCGGAGAAACATTTTAAGCATTTCAAAAAACCGTAAATCGAAGAGAGGTGATTTTAAAAGTAATTTTTTGAAAAAAAAATCGGGAAAATCATTTAAAACTCCAAGTAGAGCATAGATACGTAACACATTTAAGAAAAATCAGAGAAAATATCGAATAGTTAGGGTTTCAGAAGAACACTAGAATGAGAAAGGCTTTGAAAAGGTCCGATCTTGGTTAGGAAGGTCAGAGATAGGCTCATAGGACCAGGATACGCCAGAGCCAGGCCGACGATGGCCGTGAAACCTAGAGCTAGAATAGGTTTGGATGAAGACCTTCGAGGATTGACCTCGATTCCTCAAATATCGAGCACATATGAGTAACAGGGGGTGAGTATAAGGTTACCATGGCCGGAGAAGCCATGGTTTCCGGTAGGTTTTGAGGTTGAAGACGATAGGAGACGATTAGGGTTGAGGAAGGTTCGAGAGGGTTTGAGAGACAAAGGGGTTTCAAGGCGGCGTCTCTGGAGGGAAATGAATTAGGGTTGGGGTTTGGGTGAATTAAAATGGTAAGGGGGAATCGTCACCATTGATCAAATGATCAACGCCCTGGATCAAAAGAAAATCGGGCGGGTTTTATTAATGGTTAGGGGTCGGGTTAAATATTAGAACTTGGGCTGATCCATTTGAAATTGGAATTGGATTATTGGGATGGTTGATTTTGGCTATAATTGAAATGCAAATAAGGCTATCAGTTAAATAGCCATTTTTTCCAATTTAATTTATAAAAAATAGTAAAATGATTTTTGGAACAAATTGAAGGCATTAAATTAATTAATAATATATAATAATTAAATTAAAATACTAGAATAAATTTTATAATTATAAACGCTATTCAAGTCTTAAAATAGACTAGAATTGCAATTTAGTGCAAATTTAGCTTAAAATACCAAATCGATTTATAAAAAATGTGTAAAAAATTACCTTAGCTATATATTGGCATAAATATAAGAATAAAATAGATTAATCACCAAAATTATAATTTGAAAAACACTCATTGGCTTTTGTATTGCAAAAATAGGGCAATAAATCAGTTTAATTTTTTTTAAGAAATTAGAAAAATAATAAAATACCTAGACATGCTTATATATATTCATATATATACTATTTTGGAAGTATTTTTAATATAAAAAATATACAGGGAAAAATTGGGTATCAACAGCTGCCCCTTTTTACCCGGGAAGGATGAAAGAGTTGTCGGGTAAAGATACGATGGCCAATTTTGATCGAGTGAAATGGTTTGAAAAGGTTGACCGTGCTCTAGTTCCTGAGCTACTTACATATCCCTAGTATTACAGGAATCAGGCCATATGTAGTTCAGGATCCGTCGGCGGAGTATGCCGATAGAGGTTTTCCAAGAACGGACGCGACATTTGGGATGTGGCGGATGGTTAAAGTCTAATAGCGCTGCAGGAACTGGAGTGGGATCACTGCTACTGAGATGGCCATTGCTCGCCAATTTACCTGCATATGAGCAATACACGCATATATTGTGCATAAATTTAAACAAGATGCAAGTTCCCTTCGGACCATGAATGTTGTCTTTGGATGGTTAGGATGACGTCCTTAGACCATGATATCATGGGCCATGAAGCATATAATAAAGGATTTGCAAGCTATGAAATTATGCCCTTGGGCTATAAGGATGATGCCTCCGAGCGATGATGCCTTTGAATAATGTTATGCAAGAGATAAAAGGGGTCCTCAGGCCATGGCATGGCGTTCTCGGGCTATGAAGATGGTGCCTCCGAACAATGACACCCTTGGACAGTTTGTAATCTTTCAGCCCATGACATGCAATTGGTGGCAATTTTTCAGCCTATAAAAGTGTAAATAAAGTGGCAATGTTTCAGCCATGCAAAATATAAGTAAAATGGCGATCTTTCAACCAATACAGGATTTAAATGAAGTGGCGATATTTCAGCCATGCAGATGCAAAATAAAGGTAGAGATATTTCAGCCATGCAAAATGTAAGTAAAATGGCGATCTTTCAGCCGATGCAGGATTTAAGTGAAGTGGCAATATTTCAGCCATGCAGATGCAAAATAAAGGTGGTGATATTTCAGCCATGCAGGTGGAGATATGGCTTAGTCTCGAAAGGTAGAATGGTAGCCATATGCAATGTAGAAAATGCAGATGGAGGTAGAGCTTAACTTCGGAAGGTAGAATGATATCCTTATGCAATGCAGGAAATGCAGATGGAGGTAGAGGTTAACCTCAGAAGGTAGAATGGTAGCCTTATGCAATGTAGAAATGTAGATGGAGGTAGAGCTTAACCTCGGAAGGCAGAATGGTAGCCTTATGCAATGCAGAAAATGCAGATGTAGGTAGAGCTTAACCTCGAAAGGCAGAATGGTAGCCTTATGCAAAAGATGAAAGACAAACAATAATAAAAATTCTTAGCTGATAGTTGGTAGTTGATTATGATATTGCGAATGTTGGGGATATTGTATGCAGATGGCAAATGTGAATAGGTGTGACAGTTTTGAGAGTTGTATTCCTGAAGTGTATAATATATGATTTTGCGACTTGGGTGCCTGCATCCAAAGAAAAGTCATAAATTTTGTAAATGGGAAAGGTTAGTTCGTGTCCCTACTGACTTTGCTTCCCATGTTCGGCTCTGATCTGATGACACGATATGTATCATAGGGGTAGCGTTGCTGAACTGAGCGATTTCGATAATAAACATGCATGAGTTTGTTAAGGATATCACATATGTATATATTTAAGAAATAGTTTTTAGATGAACCGATGACTGTGACGTGGTTGAGGACATTGCAACCTCACTTGCTTTGGAATTTTGAGGGTCCCCCTCAAAATTCTTCCCCAGTTTAATGGCTTGATACTTCTGACGGCTGTTTGCAATGATCGGCTGAAGTTACTTTGGACTTTTGAGGGTCCTCCTCAAAGTTCTATCCCAATTTCCAATTGCAGGGAAAATGAAAATTTTATTGAATCGTGACCGAACCCATAAGGCTGCCTACATATCCCCTATTAAATGGGAATCAGGTCAGACGTAGTTCAAATTACATAGAGAAATCATAAATGGTTACACATAGTATCGCTTGACTGCATCTAGATTTATCGACTTTTGCCAAACTTCTCCGTCTATTTCTGCGAGTATAAAGGCTCCTCATGTCATAACCCAATGAACCATGTATGGACCCTGCAAATTGGGAGAGAATTTCCCTTTGGCTTCATCTTGATATGGAAAAATCTTCTTTAATACCAGTTGCTCCGGTGTGAACCATCTCGGTTTGATTCTCTTGTTGAAAGCTCTAGTCATTCTGTTATAATAAAGTTGACCATGGAAAACTGCATTCATTCTCTTTCCATCTATAAGAGCCAACTGCTCGTAATGACTCTTTACCCACTCTGCATCGTCGAGCTCAACTTCCTGTATGATCCTTAAGGAAGGAACTTCTACTTCAGCGGGAATGACTACCTCTGTACCATAAACCAACATGTAGGGAGTTGCATCGGTTGATGTGAGGATTGTGGTGCGATACCCCAATAAAGCAAATGATAACTTCTCATGCCATTAGTTATGCTTTTCTATCATCTTACTCAGTATCTTCTTGATATTCTTATTGGTGTCTTCTATGGCTCCATTCATCTGAGGCCTGTAAGCTGTGGAATTCTTATGTTTAATCCTGAAGGTTTCACACATAGCTTTCATAAAGTCACTGTTGAGGTTAGAGCCATTGTCAGTAATGATCGATTCCGGGATCCCGAACTGACAAAAAATATGGTCGCGGACAAAGTCTACCACAACTTTCTTAGTTACTACTTTGTAGGATGCTGCTTCGACCTATTTGGTGAAATAATCAATTGCCACGAGGATGAATCGGTGCCCGTTGGAAGCGGCAGGTTCGACCGATCCAATAATATCCATTACCCAAGCGGCGAACGACCATGGTAAGCATGTTGCATTAAGCTCATTTAGAGGTACCTTTATCATGTCTGCATGTACCTGACAGCAGTGCACTTTCGAACCTACTTGATGCAGTCCGTCTCCATAGTCACCCAAAAATAACCTACCTGAAGTATCTTCTTGGCTAAGACAAAAGCATTCATATGTGGACCGCAGGTCCCAACGTGGATTTCCTCTAGTAGATTGGATGCTTCTTTTGCGTCGACACACCTTAATAATCCCAAATTTGGAGTCCTCCTACATAGGATTCCTCCGTTTTGAAAGAAATTATTGGACAACCTCCGAAGTGTGCATTTCTGGGTAGTATTTGCAAGCTCCGGGTATTCTCCTTTTGGCAAATAGTCCTTAATGTCATGAAACCAAGGCTTTCAGTCTATTTATTCTTTGACACGAGCACAGTAAGCTGGCTGATTGTGGACATTTATCAGAATAGGATCACTGAAATTCTTATCTGGATGTTGTATCATAGATGACAGGGTAGCCAATGCATCGGCGAACTCATTTTGGACTCTGGGAACATGTTGAAATTCCGTCTTTGTAAACCTCTTTCTCAACTCCTGTACATGAAGCAGGTATGGAAGTATCTTGGAGTTTCTTGGTTGCCCATTCTTCTCAGACCTGATGTATAAGCAAGTCCGAATCTCAAATCACTAGCAACTCTTAAATGTTCATGTCAATGGCCATCTTGAGCTCTAAGATGCAGGCTTCGTACTCGGCCATATTGTTAGTGCAGGGGAACCTGAGGTTGGTGGACACCAGATAATGTTGGCTAGTTTTTGATACTAGGACTGCTCCTATGCCAACTCCTTTGAAATTCGCTGCTCCATCGAAAACATCCTCCAACCATCATAGGATTCTACAATGTCTTCTCCTATGAATGATACCTCTTCATCCGGAAAATACATCTTTAGGGGCTCATATTCTCAATCCACAGGGTTTCTGGCAAGGTGATTTGCCAAAGCCTGTCCTTTGATTGCTTTCTGAGTTACATAGACGATGTCAAATTCACTCAGCAGGATTTGCCACTTGGCTAGCTTGCCAGTGGGCATAGGCTTCTGAAAGATGTACTTCAATGGATCTATCCTTGATATGCGATACGTAGTATAGGCACAGAAATAGTGCCTTAGCTTCTGAGCTACCCAAGTCAAAGCACAACAAGTGTGCTCTTACAAAGAATAACGGGCTTCGTACGGGGTGAACTTCTTGCTGAGATAATAGATGGCCTGCTCTTTTCTCCCCGTTTCATCATGCTGCCCCAGAACACAACCAAACGCTCCATCCAATACCGCAAGGTAGAGTAATAGGGGTCTACCTGGCTAAGTCAAGACCAAAAATGGCAGTGTTGACAAGTACTCCTTGATCCTGTCGAAGTCTTTTTGGCAATCATCAGTCCATTTGGTAACGACGTCCTTCTTCAACATCTTGAAGATTGGCTCACAGATAACGGTAGATTGTGCTATGAACTGGTTGATGTAGTTAAGTCTCCCCAAGAAACTCATTACATCTTTCTTGTTCTTTGGCGGTGGCAATTCTTGAATAGCTTTGAGCTTTGATGGATCCAATTTTATCCCTCGGCGACTCATGATGAACCCAAGTAGTTTTCCGGCAGGAACCCCAAATGCACATTTCGCGGGATTCAGCTTCAGGTTGTACCTTCTCAGTTTATTGAAGAGCTTCCTCAAATCTTCCATGTGATCAGCGGCTTTCTTGGACTTGATGATTTACGTCATCTACATATACTTCGATCTCCTTGTGTATCATATCATGGAAAATAGTGGTCATGGACCTCATGTAGGTGGCCCCTGCATTCTTTAACCCGAATGGCATCATCTTGTAGAAGTACATTCCCTATAGCGTAATGAAAGCCGTTTTCTCGGTATCTTCTTCATCCATCCAGATCTGATGATACACAGCGAAACAATCTACAAATGATTGCAACTCGTGCTTGGCTTAAGTATCAATCAGGATGTGTATATTCGGTAAGGGGAAGTCGTCTTTTAGACTGGCCCGGTTGAGATCCCGGTAGTCGACACAGACTTTAACCTCCCCGTCCTTCTTCGGCACTAGCACAATGTGGCTAACCATTTCGGATATTCTACAACTCTGAGAACCTTAGCTTTGACTTGCTTAGTGACTTCTTCCTTGATTTTCAAGCTTATGTCGGGCTTGAATTTTCTGAGCTTCTGTTTTACTGACGGACATGTTGGATCAGTTGGCAGTTTGTGAGCCACAATAGATGTACTCAGACCAGTCATGTCGTCGTACGACCAGGCAAATATGTCCTCACACTCTCTTAGAAACTCTGTATACTCTTCCTTCTCTGATGGTGACAAATGAACACTGGTTTGTGTTTCTTTGATGTTTTCTGTATCTCCCAAGTTAACAATCTCAGTCTCGTCCAGGTTGGACTTAGGCCGGTTTTCAAAATTCTCAACTTCTTTAACAATCTCTTCCGGTATATCATCTTCTTCAGAATCTATGTCCGCTTGATGCGTTGTCTCATTGCATGTCACAGTCATTTTTTCATCAAGATAAGTAATAGTAATATTGTATAAGTAAAGTAATGAGAGAAAATGATGAGAGTAAGATTTATGAGAAAACTGAAATGCTTTGATAAATTCCATATCTATTTTTGAACATCGGGACTCTTTCTTGCACAAAATAAAAATACGAAAGGAAAGTAAACTAGTAAAATAGTGTATGATGCTTGTTCAGCCTTGCTACCCCGAGGCACGCCGGGCTTTGGTGGTTCTGACGGCCCAATTATTGAGGTGTGCTCCTCGTCTTATGGACTATATGGAAAGGCCTTCCTCCCCCTCCTCCTCGAAAATGACACAGCACACCATATCATCGTCTTCTAGGAATAAATTCCTCATTGCCGCTAGGGCTTCTTCTTCTTCTAACCCATAGATGACCTCGGCCGGCTGGAAGGTCTGCTCCAAAGGATAGTAAGGACCGCGCCAGGGTGGCGACCAGTGGTTGAACTCCTCTCAAGTATACTCATACCTCAATCCGAAGGTGGTGCCATGTTTCTTGAGCTTGATGGGCTTAGCGATTCCTTGGAGATTCTTGCCAGGTTCATACCCTCTCCAGTTCAATATGCTTTCAATTTTGTTATCCCACCATTTATCATTATCGACAGTGTTAACTCATTCGATGTGGTGGTATGTTTCTCCGCCTATCTTTCTTCTTCCTCCAATTGCTGGGATGGTCTGGCGACTGTATATGGGATTGATACCATCGCCGTGAATGATCACCTCCTGGTGATTCCACTCAAATTTCAGTGCCTCATGTAGTGTTGATGACAAGGCCCCAACGGTATGAATCCATGGTCATCCTAACAATAGATTGTAAGACGCCGGCACGTCTATCACTTGAAAGTTAACATCAAAACAAGTAGGCCCCATTTGCAAACATAAGCTAATCTCCCCAATAGACCTTTGAGAACCATCGAAAGGTTTAACATTGATGTCCCCGTCCTTGATTTCATGCAACCCTTTTCCCAATGTCCCGAGTGTTACCAACGGACAAATGTTGAGACCGGACAGCCCATCCACCAAGATTCTAGTGATAAAATAATCTTCGCAGTGCACGGTGATGTGCAATGCCTTGTTGTGACTCAACCCTTCTGGTGGTAGGTCATCTTCATGAAAAGGGATTTTGTGACTTTCCAATACCTGGCCTACCATGTTTGTCATTTCTCCTCCAGTGATGTTGCTTGGTACATATGCCTCACTCAGCACTCTTAACAAGGCATTCTTGTGTGCATCAGAACTCTATAGCAAAGCAAGGATATAAATATGCACCGGTATTTTGTTCAGCTGATCAATGACTGAGTATTCCTTTATTTGTATCTTTCTCCAGAGATCATCGAGCCCAATTTCAGTGATGGCTTGTCGACCAGAGGTCTGCTTACTTGACTCAACCAAGTGTTTTGGGGTATAAACCCTGCCAGTTCTTATCAAAACCCTATGCCGCAACTGCTTTCCTGAACTTGGCTTTCCCTTTCCTTCTTGCCTCGGTTGTGTAGTCCCATGGTATGTCTTTTGTGTGGAATGGTGTTACGACTGTCATTTCTACCGGAATAGGCACCCTTGCTTTGAAAGGTAATACAACAACTTCAAATGGTACAGGTGCCTTTGGGGACCCAAACTCGACCTCAATTAGTGTTGGCGTCTTCACAGAGGTTGGTATTTCAAACTCAAGAGGTACATGTTCACCTCGGCATTTCTAGAAGTCTGAATCTGGACTATAATCGGATTAAGGGTGACTATTGGTTTCTTTGGATCATCGCCTTCTGCGATCAAGCCGATTGATCCCTTGGGGTCCCAATCATCCTCGATTTCAATCATATTAACACCTGCACTCTTGTGGTCTGGTAGAGGGTTATTGCGGATATTCGGAGCATGCTCCTTTTCCACGATGATCTTATTGTCAATCATAGCCTAGATCTTATCCTTCAGGGAGTGGCATTCATCAATGGTATGCCCTTTCATGCCAAAATGGTATGTATATGTTTTATTTGAGTTGACCCATTGGGAAGGGTTTTCAGGGGATTATAGCAGGGATAGGGGTGACATAACCAGTAGCTTTGAGCCTTTCGTACAGCTGGTCAATTGGTTCGGTAATGGCGGTATACTGTTTGGGAGGTCTATGGTCAAAATTTGGTCGGAGTCTAGAAACGTTTTGATGAGGGGGAGGTGATTGATAGCGGGATTATTGAGTGTTGTAATCTTGGTAGACGTGTGCGGGCAGGGAATATCTAGGTGAAGCAAGTTGGTATGTAGGAGGTGGAGGTGATTGATAAGTAGGCGGTGGAGTTTGGTAGGAAGGTGTGGGTGTTTGGTAATTTGGAGTGGGCTAATATGTAAGTGGAGGTATTGGGTAAGTTTGGTATTTGACAGGTGATTTGGTTCTCTGTGCAACCATTATGGCGCCTACATCCCTTTTCTTGGATGCACCACCAGACTGTAAAGCCTTATTGGTAGCTTGCAAGGCTTCAAAGTTCGTAACCATACCACTATTGATACCTTCCTCGATCCTTTCTCCTAGCTTGATGATGTTAGAAAATTTATGATTTTAAATCAGCATCAATCTTTCATAGTATTGCAGATCCTGAGCCCGGACGAAAAACTTGTTCATTTGTTCTTCCCCTAAAGCAGGTCGGACCTTAGCAGCCTCTGATATCCAACGAGTGGCATACTCGCGGAATGTTTCTATGGGTTTCTTCTTTAAATTCTTAATGTAAAACACATCCGGTTCATTTTCCGTATTGAACCTAAATCTATCCATGAAGTCGGATGCCATACTTACCCAGTTTGACCACTTCTTTGGGTCTTGGAAAATGTACCAAGACAGAGCATCTCCTTTCAGGCTACTCATGAAAAGTTTCATGTGGGTCTTCTCGTCTCTTCCTACTCCGACCAGCTTGTCGCAGTATGTTCTTAAGTGAACCCTGGGATCCCCTGTGTCATCAAACATTTTTAACTTGGGAGGTTTGTACCCCTCGGGTAGTTCCTGTATGCATAGATCTTCATAGTTTAGCCCCTCAATCCCCTTACTTCCTTCAACGCCTTGAATTCTGCTGGTCAACCTTTTAAGATCTTCGGCCAAATTTCTGATGAGCGAGTCCTTGTCATTGGAGTCGGGTGTGCATGAGATGGGGTGGGTGGAGTGCGGCACAGTCTCCACGTATATGGGGGTATTGTGTTGGGTATGGCCATGGTCATTTGCGGAGTTCAAAGGTTTCGGGATGAGTAGTGGAGTATTGTTGGGAGTGCGTCAAGTATTGCAGTAGTGGTGAGGAGTGGGTTGCTTTGGGGTGTTTTGTAGAGGTATGGGATTCTAAGTATTTGGGAAAGTAACTTCTGGAGTAGTGAGGGAAAATGACAAACCTGCCAAATTCCGGACATGATCAAGTTCTTCTTGGAACTTCAATAGTTTTTGTTCTAGTTGAGAGGTATTTTCCTTGGGGACCAGAGCACCACGAGTGACCTCTACCCATTCAGCTGAGTTGTTCGAATATTCCATTCTTCCTTTCCTTTTATGTCTGACAGGATTGGGAGGAGGAGTAGGTGGAGGGCCCTTGGATCTTGTAAAATATGATGATGTTGCCAGAGTTCACGAACTAGCCTTTGGGAGGGGAATAAACAAAAAAGTAAATATAAAAAGGTAATAAGTCAGTGAAGATCATAAGAAAGGAAAAAATGTTGCAATATTTAAACATGTAGTACAGGAAATATAAAGCACATCCTAATTTTTTTGAGCGACCTCGTTGTGCCCGAGGTAGGCCTAGTGACAAGTCAATTTGGAGAACTTAGAATGCTAAATGCCTAATTTTATTTATAAAAAGGTAGGCGAATCCCAAAACGACACTAAATAATAAGAAAGAAAAAATCACTAATGCCATTGGCCTTATTACATCTTATAAAAAATGGAAATTCCTATCTATTTGGTCCTATAAGGACCTTCCCTAGACTCGGCATTGTTAGCTCCCTCGAACAGTTCTCCCAGCTCGCGCAGTCCTAGTAGCAAGTAAGCTCTAGCCAAATGTCCACCTTCATTTCCTTCAGCAGTTCTGCAATCTTCGACCCTCTTCAGAAACTTCTTTTCCAGTTCCACTATACCCCGCTCTAAATAGACCAATCGTTTGTTGGCACTGACAGCCATATCCTTCCATTCTTCAATTAGTTTTTGATTGGCTTCTTGTATTTCTCGGTGCTCATTTTCACATTCCCGAATCCTCTTGCGCAATTGGTTGTACGTTACCCGTGCCTCAGCTTTTTCATCGATGATCCCGTGACCTCGAACAAACCCGGGTTGAACCAGACCATTGTGATTATCCTCCAACCAGCCCGAATAGTGTAGGGTACAACCAGAATGGTAGCAATCTGGTTCGATGGTGTCCTTTCCCAAGACAATTTTGCAATGCCACATATGCTGAGCCTGGCACATGTATGGACTATCGTCATTCTGAAAATCATCCTGGAAGTGACTCATCTTGTTGACCCTTGGTATAACCTGCTTCCTACTAGTTTGTCTCATAACTCGGAGAGGGACATAAAGGTAGGTCCCCCTCAAACCGATCAGTATCAGAAATGGCACATCCCTGGATCGAACGATGAATTCTTCAGTAGGGAACCACTCGAACATCCATTGCACTCGGTCCTTAGTTAGATTATCAAAGAGTTCGACCCCTTCTCTAGCATTCTCTGGTTGGGCAAACATGTTGGGCATGTAATTCATTCGCTTTGGATGATGAAAGGCGATATGATCGTCCTAGTCCCTACGATGAATTTTCTGTAGGTACTCACCCTTTTGGAGATGTTCCATAAGCCAAAGTTGAAGTAGCAGATTACAACCATCGAAATGTTTGGCTCCCTGTTGACACTTTTCTAAGGCTCGGTATATTTCTACAATGATCATTGGTACGAGACTGAATGGTTGTCCGTCAATTCCTTCCATTAGAGTTTTGGTGACCATAGCTAGCCTGGTATGGATTCTTTCTTTCTTCGTTGGAAACACTATCATCCCCAAGAAACAGAACATGAAGAGAAAGACCCTTCGATGGATATGCCACAATGATGTAAGGGAGAACTCGTCAGGATAAGTACGGTAAGATTTGATGTGACCGTACCTTTCGTACAAGTAGTCAAAGGGAATGTACAACTCCTTTAAACATGTTAAGTCTGGATTCTTCTTTAGACCCATCATTTTGAGAAAACCTCTACCTTTGCGGTTTTCCGGCATTAACAAACCTATAGTTTCCCACGGTATACCAGCTAGTCCTCCTATTTCCTCTAGCAAGGGTGTCATCTCGATGTCTCCGAAACAGAACACAGACCTGTCACAATCCCATAATAGAGTAGCATCTTCTATGATTTTGTTGTTAGGTTGAATTTCCAGGAGAGAAGGTAGATTTCCTAGATATGTTCTGACAAGAGCCTAATCACTGGAATGAAGATCCTCCTACCAACTTAGCAATTTGGGGTGGATGTTGGTGACCATGCCGAATCTGGGGACTTCATGCCTCATATTTCTGCAAGACAAAAGGTTAGGCCCTTACCCCCACCAGACTCGACTATTTAATATCAATAATTAGCATAACAAGCATTTAGTTCTCCAAATAAACGCACAAAACGTGGTAGCGTCCGTTTGGGTTTTGGGAAAACCTGGTGGAGTTGGACAAGGCTATCTTAAAGAGTCATTGTGTGGACAACGTAACTAACTCGGCTAGGTTTGACAGTGATGCATGCACCTTTAAATAGAGTAAGGTTTCTTTGGAGTATTAGACTGGTACCCTTGAGCGGACAACTCAAGAGGGAAAGGCACGGAACCGTCGACTACACCATTGATCGACTGGTTTTACTGCAAATATGCCTTTGCCAGATTTAGGGGGTGATAATATCGAAAGAGCGCAACCACTCATTATAAGTGTTGCTATGATATTTTGTTTGGAATGAGTGGAATATGATATTGAATATGCAGTTACAATAATCAACAATTTGTCACGTATTTGCACGTTCATAAAGTAATAATTACAACATTTTTCTTATAATTTACAACAATATTAAAGGAAAGCGATAAAGGAAAGCATTAAGAGAAATAAAGGAAAGAAACAAAGAGCCAAGTCAGTTTCGTAGTAGAGAAAAGAAAAATATTTAAAGACATTTAAACTAGTAAAGACATATAAAGAAGCATAAAGTCACAAATAGCATGAAATGGTAAAAGCATTAAAAAAATCCCCAGCATAGTCGCCATGCTGTCGATGCCCCCTTTTTTCTCGCAAAATCGGATTTATGACATTTGGGAAGACAACTCCTTCCCTTTTGGGAATTGGGTTTGAATTGAAGAGTCGCCACCTAATGATTATGTGCATTAGGACACTAAGAAGAACTTTGATTTAGAAAACCAGAGATTAGGTAAGGGCTCGAAATTATCCCGAGGGGAGGTTGTTAGGCACCCCTCGAGATCTACTAGTGTGGTTTCCGATCATACTATAATTGTGATTTTAAGAGCAAACAACAAGTAGACAAGTAAGAGTTACAAATATGAGGGTGTTTTCACATAATTGTTACAAGTAATTAAAAGAAGTTAAAGAAGCTGGAATTTGAGAAAAAGCAATTTTTGAATTTCTGAATAAAATAAACAAGTAAGGGGAGGAGGGTCCTAGGTTTATAAATAATATGGATCACCCCACACAACACCCAGTAACCGTTTATACACGTGGTGTTATCGCGTGGTCATCATATTCATATCTATCCTTTTCCACCCCGTTAAGGTATTAAATGCGGAATGGTCTCGTTTCACTTATTGCATGCTATTACTCGTCCCAATCCCATCAATCCCGGAGGCATTTGGGACTAGTAATCCTAAAAGGAAGGGGTGTGAGGTTTTATAGTTTGAAATGACAAAATTCTAAAGCGACAATCAAAACACATATGGAGCAAATGTGGGGAGAAGACATAACAGATAGAAAGGCTCAGACAAGCCTCCTTAAAACAAAATGAAGCATATAGTTTAGCATGTCTTACACGTACTAATTAGGGTCTAATTAAACTTAAGAGTTGTGGCAGACTGATCTATTGCATATTTCAGATAAGAAGCCCGAGTCAGGCCTGCCTGCCGGTTAATAACAACAACAACAAACTCAGTTTGATCCCAATATATGGGGTCTGGGGAGGGTAGTCTGTACGCAGACCTTACGCCTATCTAATGTAGTCAAAGAGGTTATTTCTAATAGACCCTCGGCTCAGGAATGGCAAGAAGAAGAAGATGAGGGAAGCAAGGAAGAAAGAAATATGGAAGAGAAAAAAGGGACAGATAAAGGATAAATAGTATCAAATAATAGCAACAGGGAATACAATACCTGCGGCGAACAAAACCACATAACGTAATAAAAATCTAAGAATATGAAGGGACATGCATGCTACTAAGCCTATCGGTGAACACTATAAACTACCTTCTAACCTTCTACCTTAATCCTCGACCTCCACACCCTCCTATCAAGTGTCATATCCTCAGTGAGCTGAAGCAGCGCCATGTCCTATCTAATCACTTCTCCCCAGTACTTCTCAGGCCTGCCTGCTAGTTGTAGTTAATAAAATCTGACTCAATTTATAAGTTTACTTTATGGCTTGCCTAAGTGTTAAACGAAACCTATAGGCATGATATCTATTAGTTTCAGAAAAGAAGTATGCTGATTTAGGAAATGAAGTTGTCAGTAAACCAGGAAGGGAGAGTTTTTGGTAAAAGAGCATAATTCTGCAGACGTTAAGCATTATCGCTACTGATTTTAGCCCTATAAGCAAATGAACGATTCAAGTCTAGTTGATAGTTCCTATAGGCATGCTTTCTAGGCATTTTTGACTTTAAACACTTTTTACAGGCGTAGTAAGAGTGCAAAAATCCTATGGGCATGATATCTGAATGTTGTTAGTTTTTAATCCTATAAACAGGTTTGCCTAGTGACCAATGCGTATGCAGGATCTGGATTTCTGGTTATCTTATAGACATGGTATCTATATGTGATAATGCAGAATTTCTTATAGACATGATATCTATATATGAGATGCAGAATTTCTTATAGACATGGTATCTATATATAAGATGCAGAATTTCTTGTAGACATGGTATCTATATGTGAGATGCAGAATTCCTTATAGACATGGTATCTATATGTGAGATGCAAAATTCCTTATAGACATGGTATCTATGTGTGAGATGCAGAATTCCTTATAGACATGGTATCTATGTGTGAGATGCAGAATTCCTTATAGACATGGTATCTATATGTGAGATGCAGAATTCCTTATAGACATGGTATCTATATATGAGATGCAGAATTCCTTATAGACATGGTATTTATATGTGTAGAAATGCAGAAAATCCTATGAGCAGGATATCTATGTGGTTGCAGTCGTGCAAAGCTGTAAGCAGGATATATGAATACAGAAGTGTAGTAATTCCCTATGCATGATATCTACCCTTTGCAAGCATAGTTACCCTTCCCATTTTCGCTAATCACCATAGAAGTTTATTACAAAATTATTACAGTCCAAAAAATAAAATAAACGAACTACATCAGAAAAATAAAAATTACAACCAAGGAGAGCCTGATTCAGGTTTCCTACCTGAAGCACGAAGCAAACCAACTCCAAAGATCAAGATCCAAAGCCTTTGTCATTTGGGGTGTGTCAGAGTTCCCTAAGAGCCTTATGGACTCCGAACAGTGCTTACACCCAAATACATTACAGGATTGAGTCATAATGCATTGTGGAAGGGCCAGCCCTCAAGTGTCTAAGTTCAGAGGGAACTCAAGGTCCCAAGGCATGGCTCAAAGGATGGGGGCAGAACTTAGTAGCTAAGAGTTAGTGTAAGTGCATAGAAGGAATTCTGAAAAGAGAAAAAGGGAAGTGGCAAAGACAGGCTAGTGGGTATACCTAGCAATAGGAAGTGCTGGCACACCCACCAGCCCGTTAGAACACATTGTTTTTGGGAGTTAGGATCCCCAACGGGATCAAGTCCAAACATGAACAATGACTTTCATATCGCCATGTTCTGAACTACAACTCAAAGCACATAGATGGAAACCGGTCTGTAGGGATTCACAACAGAAATAGATGAAAGGAAATTAACATGCTAGTTGACATTTAAACTTTATATAAACAGTAAAGTAGACATGGATGTAAAGGCTGTAAGTAAACATATTCAGATGATGCTGAAATCAAAACTAGAACATACTAGTCTCAAGTAAACAAGCAAAAGCAAGCAGTGGTCTTGTAAAGCCAAAGTGCATACGAGAAGCAAGAATACTCCAAGTATGAGTTTTTTGAGATTGTAGGGTAAAGTCTGAAGTGTGTGTGTCTATTAACCGTGTTCATTGTGTAGAAAGGGTCGTTCCTTTTATAGTGTAGAAAGTAAACAGAATTAGGTAAGAAAATAGTTTGAAAATCAATTACACAAGGTTTCCTTTTAATTAAAGGATTCTGATTTCAAACAGGTAAATCTAATTAAGGAAAAAGATTAATCAAACATTTTTCAAAGCAGTACAAGAGGGGTAAATACATAGAGGTTTATTTAAGGACAAGGTCTTGACAGTACACGGTTGTACCATTTAAGGAAAGGAAATAATTTGACAACCAAGAAATCATAAGTCAAAAATTTTGTATGAATAAACCAAGTCAGAAAGTTGGAAAGATTTTAACTTAAGAAAAATCAGTAAAAATCAATTGGACCTATTAAAAGGAACCTTGAATCAATCACAAGTTGGAAAACCCCTTTTGAAGAAAGATTCATCACATATAAAGGCATACAGACATGTTAAAACATGAAGAGATTAGTCCTGCCATTGTAAGGCTAGTGAAAACTCTAGAGAAGTCAGAATTACATGAAAACGAGGGAGTCCAAACTCAGTTTGTAGGCTCTGAAAGAGTCAAGGGTTCTCAAACAGAACCCTAGTTCAATCACATGATCAAACCTCGACAGAACCCCCAAATTCTAGGGTTTTCACCTTGAGTCAAGTATAGAGATGAGGAAGTAGGTAGTCAAACTGGCTCAGAGATTTCTTTCAGAAACTCATGAGAAAGCAAGCAAATACAGTTGAAAGTTCAAAGCAAATAGAGCGAAGAAACTAATTCGGAACACAATGAGAGTAGAAGAAACAGTAGAGAAAAAGATGCTTAAATGGGTTTCTTAAAACAAGGTAAAGTAGAAGTGATCAGTAAACACTTAAGAACATGGCAGAAGGATACAGTAGGCGAAGCATATCAGGTCATAGTGGAAAACAAATAGCAGAACATAATGGGAAAGCATGTGAATACATAGCATAGAAACACAGTAGAAGAAAGAATGGAATATAGAAAACACAGTAGAAGGACATGCGTGATAAAAGGAAAAATATAAGAACATAGTGGAAGAACATCGTGGTAGAAAAAAAAACATAAGAGAACAGTAGAGACAAATGCACACAAAGAAAAGGAAACAAAAAATCGGAGAAACATTTTAAGCATTTTAGAAAACCCTTAATCGAAGAGAAGTGATTTTAAAAGTAATTTTTTGAAAGAAAAATTGGGGAAATCATTTAAAACCCCAAGTAGAAAATAGATAAGTAACATATTTGAAAAGGCTTTGAAAAGGTCCGATCTTGGTCGGAAAGGTCAGAGATAGGCTCATAGGACCAGGATACGCCGGAGCAAGGCCGGCGATGGCCGTGAAACCTCGAGCTGGCACAGGTCTGGATGAAGATCTTTGAGGTCTGTCCTCGATTCTTCAAATATCGAGCACACAGGAGTAACATGGGGTGAGTATAAGGTTAGCATGGTGAGAGAAGCCATGGTTTCTAGTAGGTTTTGAGGTTGAAGACGATAGGATACGATTAGGGTTGAGGAAGGTTCGGGAGGATTTGAGAGACGAACGGGTTTCAAGGAGGCATCTCTGGAGGAAAATCAATTAAGGTTGGGGTTTGGGTGAATTAAAATGGTAAGAGGGAATCGTGGCAGTTGATCAAAATGATCAATAGCCTGGATCAAAAGAAAAATGGGCGGGTTTTATTAACGGGTTAGGGGTCATGTTATATATTAGGAATTGGGCTGGTCCGTTTGAAATTGGAATTGGGTTATTGGGGTGGTTGATTTTGGCTATAATTGAAATGCAAATAAGGCTATCAATTAAATAGCCACTTTTCCCTTTTTAATTTATAAAAATAGTAAAATAATTTTTGAAACATATTGAAGGCACTAAATTAATTAATAATATATAATTATTAAATTAAAAATACTGAAATAAATTTTGAAATTATAAACGCTATTCAAGTCTTAAAATAGGCTAGAATTGCAATTTATTGCAAATTTAGCTTAAATTACCAAATTAATTTATAAAAAATGTGTAAAAAATTATCTTAGCTATATATTGACGTAAATATAAGAATAAAATAGATTAATCACCAAAATAATAATTTCAAGAACACTTATTGGCTGTTGTATTGCTAAAATAGGGCAATAAATCGCTTTAAAAATTAGAAAAATAATAAAATACTTGGACATTCTTATATATATATATTCTATTTTGAAAGTATTTTGCATATAAAAATATACAGGGAAAAATTGGGTATCAACACCAACTTGTCACGACCCCAATATCCTTCCGTAGGATATCGTGATGGCACCTAAGCTCTACGACTAGGTCAGCCTACCATTTATATATTAACTTGACAGAAATAATTAAAAAAATACTAAAACAAGTCTAATAAACTGATATAATCTACCAAAATATAATATTAACAATATATTTCCCAAAACTAGTGGAACTGAGTCATAAACTCTACAGAGTAATACTAGAGTGTCTACTACACCACTGTCTTAATGAAAATGCAAAATGAAGTAAAAATACTGGAGGGTGACTTCGAGGCCTCTGTACGTAGAGCAGGTATACCTTGAAGTCTCCAAAAGATGCTACTTAAATCAACTCTAGCGTCCGGTACAGGAAGACGTACCTAGATTTACACAAAAAGATGTGCAGAAGCATAGTATGAGCGCACCACAATGGTACCCAGTTAGTATCAAGCCTAACCTCGGTAAAGTAGTGATGAGGTTAGGTGAAGACACCTACTAGGATATAAATAAACAATATGAAAACATAAGAACGAATAATAATGGAAGGCAGAGAAATAACTGATATAAAAACAAGTTAATAGCGTGAAATAATACGGAAATTAGAGCATGGAAATAACATAAAGGAAGAAACTAAAAAGAACCACAATGATCATATACGAACAAAAACCGCTAGAATAAGGAAGAATTAAACAACAAGAAATGTTCCCACCAAAACTCTTTGCAACATGAGATAGACAACAATAATCACAACGAGGTACCGCCTCGTGGTCAATAAGAATCACAACCGAGGTACCGCCTCGTATTCACATTTTTCAATTTCAATCACAATCTTTCCTTATACCATCACATGAGCCTTACATTTAAATAGGTTTTAAAAATAGTTTTCCGTAAATAGCTACACGTACTTTATCCCACCATATGACTCCGCCTGGCTTCACGTAGTACCCCTAAAAGCAACACGCAAATAAGTCCCACCTTATGCCGCCGCATGGACATTAACCCCAAGCTTTATACCGCCGCATGCACGTCAATATCACATCACAATAACAACTCGCACCATAAGTGCTCATATACCACAACTTGCCAATAATCAACAATATCAATATTTCCACAATAATAGCAAATGGCTCCACTACAACGTGTACAAGAATAGCAACAATAATAATGAACAATAAAAATATCTCAACAATTATCAACTTCGCTCCAAAGTGATACGACTTTCTCAAATTCAATACCAATAACTCAATAATGAGAAAGATAAAATGTAACCACGAACTAAATATAGATAACTCACAATGGAGGAGATAACAGGACTTCAAATGAGAATAATAACAATGAATTAAAATAATAATTTTTAACAATGAAAGAGATAACACATATAATGACTTCAAGCAATGACATTTAAGAATAAAAGAGATAACATGTAACAATAAAAGGGAAGCGTGAGAGCAATTTATCAAGTAGGATGTAGAACAAGTGTTAAACAAGTCATTTAAGGCATGCAAGGATAGACTAACACAAGTAAGAATGGACTAACTATGAGAATTTAGAACATGATATGACATTTAAATTAAAGCATGGAAAGAGTCTAAGTAGCCTAAACCGGTTAAATACCACATACAACTCGTTTTCCCATCCATCACCTTGCGTACACAGATTTCACATAGCACAAATGAATCAATCAATACCAATCCTAAGGGATAGTTCTCCCACACAAAGTTAGGCAAGATACTTACCTCAACTATCCCAATTTAGCTCTCGAAAATAGCTTTTCCCCTAAAATTCGCTTCCACACGGCTCAAATCTAAACAAAATCGACTTAGTATAGTCAAACAATGCAAGAGAAACCGATTAGAATACATAGAGCCATGATCTTTACACTTTTTCCAAACAGCCAACAAAAGTCAACCCGGGGCTTGCCCGGTCAAAACCCGGATCCAATAGTAGATTCCGACTACCCATGACCCCACGAGTTCATTTATATGATTAGTTTTAAAATCCGAGTCCAAATCAACATTCTTATTTTTCAAAAATTTGACACTCATAAATTTTCACTTTTATTCACATGAGTTTAATGTTAAAATCTACAATATATTGATGGAATATGTTTAAAAATAGATTATAATATCTTCCCCAAAGTTTGTAGATGAAAATCCCCTCTCCAAGTCGCCTACTACTGAGTCTAGGGTTCTAAAAATAAGAAATTATGCTGAAATTCTCGTCTCTCAACCGTTTGTACCAGTTGCAGTTATCGCACTTGCGACACAGGATTCACGTTTGCGTACCCTCTCAGTTGCGGACCAGGGGTAGTATTTGCGAACCTTGACAACCTCCTTCATTATCACAATTACAACAAGAGGCTTCTCAATAAAACACAATCCTAATTGAATATATGAACAAATGTTTTCTCGAACAATAGCTTGTGAAGGAATGGAGAACCAGGAAGTAGAAAATATCAACCCACGCGAAGTACTACCAATGGTCCAAATAGAGGGTCAATATGATGAAGTGGCGCTAAGGCTAACAAACAGAATGGGAGTATTCTAGACCATACCACTTAAACTGTGAATCTAGTGTCAGGAAGCCCCCAGTGGCAGCCAACAACTTTGAAATCAGGACCGGCCTGATTCAAATGATCCAACAATCTTGTATCTTTATTGGAGATGCAAGATCCACATAGTAATTTAATTGATTTTCTAAATCTAATTGAAATGGTTACGTATAATGGAGTATCCCCTGAAGCAACCAAGTTATGGATATTTCCTTTTTTTAAAAGCAGATGCTAAGACTTGGTTGCGAAGTTTGCCTCAAGGATGAATTATCACATGGGACCAAATGACTCAAAATTTTTTAAATAAATACTTTTCCCCTGCTAAAACCATAAAGTTAACAAAACATTCCACTAAAAGTAGAATAAATCAAACTCACGGATTTCGATCACCGTCCCGTGAGTTCTAACTATTAGGAAATGAATTTATCAACCTTCCGTGAGATTTAAAATCTTAAATACAGAAAGTAAGCATTTTCATAACTATGAAGTAGCTTCCAAAACTCAAATTACAAAGAAAAAAAGAGAGGTGATATAGTGATATTTACATTGTAGGGATCGTTCTAATGTTATCACTTCTCAACCGACTGAACAAGCCTATTAGACACTTTCTACCCAACTAATTATGATCAAGAAAACAGGTTATTATGAATTATACAATAGGAAAATTTTGTAGACATTTCCAAATTGATTCATTTGTTACATCATTGGTAAATCTTCAAAATTACATACACTTTACAATTTGAAGGAACAAGGGTCCAAAACACATCATAATCCACTGACCCTTCCAATACACATACGCAACCCACATAGTGTCTATGGAGCCTCTAAAGATACAAAAGAGAATCATAACAACGCTGGCAATAAGGCCACGATAGTACCTCAGAACATAGTAAAATGTGTAAAGATGCATAACACCGAAATGAAATGGGGCTCTCCAATACTGCTGGAAGGGGATGACGTATTGCTAACGTTGGTCAGCATTGCTCGCTACAAAAGAGCCTGCATCCATTTAAGACGTAGCGCCCCCGGCAAAAGGGACGTTAATATCGTTGATTGGTACTAGTATGTATAACTAAACACCATCTCATTATAAAGAACAATAATACAAGAAGGAAGTAATCATAAATTCAATAAAAGCCTTAAACAACACCACAACACCAAATTAAGGATCACATAAGCTTTCAAGTGAATTTTCCATAGTTTTAAATTCAGATCATTAGTATCGATACCTCATCATTCACAATACCACTATACTTTTATACGGAGTCTGATCCCGACCTGATTGGCTAGGTCGTCTCATTAGAGATATTCACCATAATCACAATTCCAGTTTCAATTTCCAATTTCAATTTCCAGCACAGTACAACCATGTGTGTGGCATGGCGTCCGATCACGTCCCGATCGACTAGGCCATCTCACCCAAGACATTACCAATTTCAACCTATCCTCTCATTTCATATTTCTTTCACATATGTCAATTCATCGGCAGTAGTGACCACAATTGTTATATCACACCTTGGATCTTGGCCATATTTCATAATGCAAGTTCTTTTCCCATGTTTCAAATTCTTATCATTTTTAACAAACAAGCCTTTCAATTCAAGATGTTAAGTACACATGACAACAATTATAAATTGTAGGTATATAGAGGCTTTCACATACTTTGGCATAACAATCTTTATTCAAACTCGACTTGAAGTCTAGACATTTTAGCACATATTCCATATCTTTAACACATCCTCAAATGACAAGATAGCATAATGGGAGCATTGAAATACATATTGCACATATATTCTTGCAACACCAGCACATTTTGAATAGCAATTTCTACAGCGATCAATTTTTGAACTTACACCAATTGCATGGACACCAAGCGGGTTCAATTTCTAAGAAGAGGAGGTTTTAGCCATACATACCTCAATAGACCTTTCCTTAAGTTCTACAATAAACTTTGAAACTCTTAGCACCTTCAATCTATTTTAGGAGTGTCACAAGTTGATTCAAGAATTAGAAGGATGATCAAGACTCTAGCTCATTTGAGCCCATTATCAAGCACTAGGTGTGCATTATGTTTTTAAGACCTTTTTGTGAAAGATTCTATCATCCCACACCCCATCCTTTACCATTTTAGCTCTCATTCTTCCTACATTCTTTCACCACCCATGCATGCAAAACAAACAACCCCTCAAGCCCATGAACCATCTCGCTAATTACTCATTTTAGTATGAATTTCTAAATTAAGAGATAGGGAATAGATTCTTACCTTTAAGGTGAAGATATAGTGAACTTTACTTGACAATATTCAAGGTTTTATGCAAGAATTGAGGAATAATTAGATGGAGATCACCCTCTCACTCTAGGACTCTTTCTCTCACTCTAAAGCATCAGAAATATGCTCAAAATGAACCATAACTTATGTTTTACGACATGGGATCTAGTTTTAAAATGAGAAATTTGGAGCCTCGACATAGATCTGCGGTCGCATGGCTATGCGGTCCGCATAATGGCTGTGGAATATAGCCCTAAGGGACTTGAATTATTTGACTTGGTCTATGGCCACTATGCAGTCAGCAGACCTGTTCTGCGGTCGCATAATGCGCCATAGAACCTACCTTCACAAAAGTTCAAGAACGGTTATGTGGCCAAAGTGCGGCTCGCAAAATGATTATGCCGTCGCATAATTGTCCGCAAAACTGACCTCAAAGTTGGCCAAAAATGCTGCTGACTCTACCACTATTAAGCGGCCCGCAGAGTGATTATGCGACCACATAATGGGCTGCAGAAATGCCGCTCTGCATAAAATTTTCTTTTAATTCTGTAGCATACTAGTCAATCCAAAAATTGCAAACCTTTCAACAATCTCTAACACATGATCCTAACTTGGCACCATGAAATTCCAGTTTTTAGGAAGGATTTTACGGGGTCTTACATTAATCTTCTTTAAATCATTGTAAAGAGAATAAGGGTAAGTTTATGGGGGTTCTATGGTCGTGTTCTATGGAAAAGATGAAGAAAAAGATGATTTAAAACCTATATGTATCAACTTTTGAAAATTCAAAGAGGTGTTAGCTTGGCACCCTAACATTGGCCTTTTTTCCAACGCTTATATCTTTTTATCCGGAGGTCATATGAACAAAGAGTTAAGAGTGTTAGAAAATACAAAAACTTTAATTTGGTATGTAATATGTCCCAAAAAGACATCATATAACACACGAAATGTATTTCCAAAAAGCTTTAGTGACACATATACTTGTCACCTATGCAGTCTACGGAGTCTCACAAAACTGCAAATATCTCTCTACTTCGATGTTGTATCGATGAACGGTTTATACCTTAGAACTAGACTCGTAGATCTTCAATTTAGTAGGTATATCATCCTCTAATTCAAAGTATATTGGGAGAAAAGCTCAGCTACATTTGACCTAAGTTTCAACACATTTATGAATGTAACTTGTGATGACCTTTTCCAACTTTTGTTCCACAACTTGCTTGACTTCGAAACATAACACGCATCTATCATACGACTAAAATAACTCACAACATAATATAATTATAATTTTAAGCACCCTATTCTCACCCCAAAAGTACATGTTATAACATTCCCAACTTGCCGACTTTCGACGAAACTTATTTTCTTCCAACTTTTAGCCTTTTTCCTCTAGCTTTTCATTCCTTTTTCCTCCAGCTTTTAGCCGATCTCTAGGCCTCACTTTGGGAACATATACATAACTATGACAAGTTGCTCCTCCCGATATATATAGGTGTACTGAAGTTATTCACTCGGTATTTGTCAAGCTTACGAATGTTTCTATATCTTGTTGCATAGCCTTGTATATTTATCCTTATGACTTTACTGCATCTAGGTAGGTCATACAATACCATAACACTTACTTCTATTTATTATTACTAGGTCTGCTACCAAACTCCATGTTACTCTCTCGATGCTTATCTTATATGTATAAATCTAAGCCCATTAATGCTTCCTCATTACTGTTCATCTTAAGAATGACAACCAAATCTCATCTCGTACTTTGGAACTTTTATCCATCTATTGTTAATTCATCTTAATGTTGATCTATAATCTACCACTGATAACTTGAAACCTCTTATGTAATATATTGTCACTAGGGCTCACGTCTCATAGGGGAACATCTAAAGTTATTTGCTTGATCCACCTAGATACGATATTATACTTCAATAACCATATTTCATCTCATCCCAACATGATTCATCTTATGGGGGGTATTCTAATCTTGTGCAATTTTTGAAATCCCTTCTCTTTGAATAATTACTCAATCAAAAGCCTAAATGTCATCCTCTTAACATTTATCACAATTACACCCTTATTCTTTTACTAGGGTAGTATTCCGTCTCTTCTAAATGCTCATAGTCTTAAACTCCTCCAAGTTCATTCAGGCTATACAGAGCTTTCTATAACTTACAAAAACCATCAACTCTCTTGTTTTGATGGGCTTAATATTGAGGCCTTACCTTTTCTCGTCACCTTCTCATTATCCTTACTCTTGTCCACCAAAAACCTTGTTGCTCTACCATACTTTAGCTTGAGACCTACACAGCCTTCTTTTAACGTTCTAGCACCATACATTTCCTTATGTTAATCTATAACCTCAAGCAAAACATTGCACCATCTCTAGCTCTTCTGTACTCTCTTAACTAGACCTCTTGGTACCTAGAAATCATAGGGTGGAAGATATGCTATTAAAAACACCACTATCATTTATGGATACTGAATCACGACGCTTCTAGCCCTCTATCTGAAGTCTGGACTATTACCAAGCTTTTGCACTTGAATATCTCATACCTTTGTTACCTTTACCTTACTTACCTTTAAATCTTGCATCATATCTTCTATTGCTTTCATAACCTCCCTTCCACATAGGTGTAATTCACATCTACACCTTATACCTCTACTATAATAATTTCACCTGTGGTGCATATACAATTCGACGGGAGCTTCACACTGACTTCTTATGAGGTTGTACTATTCTAACTAGCTTTATCGTAGAACCATTATTGAACCTAGCCGCTGCATTATCTCTCTTGTACCTCTGATATTAAGAGTGATTTTGCAATGTTTTGAATCATGATTTCTATAATTATCTTGGTCTAATAATCAATCTCCTGATTCACTGTGACGATCCGGTCATTCGTCTCATGAGTTACCGCTCTGTTTCGCCCATTTCTGCTTCTTTATTCTTCATTATCCGTGTTTTATGTGGTCGAGTTGATTGATTTGTCACTTAGGAGTGTGATCGAAAGTGGTTTTGGAGGCCCGGTGTAGAATTAGGCTTGAATTGGAAAAGTTAGTATTTTGTCGAATTCTGGTTGATAGGTGAGGAGGGTCGGAATGGAATTCCGAAAGTTGCTGTAATTTCGTTATGTGACTTGGGATGTATGTGTAAAATTTCAGGTCATTCGGAGGTGGTTTGGTTGGGTTTTTTTATCAAAAGCGTATTTCGGAAGTTTTTAGAAAACTCAGGCTTGAATTCGATGTAAATTGGTGTTTTTGGTGTTGTTTGTGGTGTTTTGATGATTGGAACAAGTTTGAATGAAGTTTTAGGGTATGTTGGCACTCTTGGTTGAGGTCTCGGGGGCCTTGGGGTGATTTCGGATGGCTAACGGGAAGTTTTGAGCCTTTGGAGATTGCAGAAAATTGCAGCAGCAGTTGCAGACAATTTTGGTCAACGCGATCGCGTGACGTCCCTCGCGATCGCGTAGAAGGATTTTGGGCAAGTCTGAGTGTGTGCTTTGCGTCCACGTCTTAGGGCTCACATTTGCGGAGTGTGAGCTATTTTTGTTTTGCGTTCACAGGGGATAGTACGCGTTCGCGTAGAAGGCTTTGGAGTCTAGGTGAGATTGTTCTTCGCGTTCGCATGGAGTGGGATACGTTTGCGTAAGTTTAAGAGCCAATGCATTGCGTTCACATTGCCATGGTCGCATTCGTATAGAGCATTTTGGGGTCTTGGAAGAATTTCCCTTCGCAATCGCGAGCCTTGGGTTGCGATCGCATAGAAGGAAGTTCAGAAGCTAGGCAGAAAGTTATAAACATTTCATCCGCGAGTTTTAGCCATTTTCCACCATAGTTGAGTATTTTGAGAGCTCATTGAAGGAAATTTAAGAAGGATTCAAAGAGGATGGATTGGAGGCAAGTTTTATGAACCAAAAACGTGATTCTATTGTGAAATTAACCTAGAAATTCATGGAAATTTAGCTAAAAACGGAAGAACTAGGGCTTCGATTTTGAGATTTTAAATTGGGATTTGAAGGGACATTTGAGGTCAGATTTGAGAGTTTTTGATATGTATGAACTTGTGGAAGTATAAGGAACTTGTTGATGTGAAAATTTCTGAGTTTCGAGCAGTGGGCCCGGGCTCGAGTTTTGCTAATTTTGGGATTTTTGATATTTTGCAATTGTTTTCGCTTGGGTTTTGCTCCTTTAGCCTATTGTGACGTATTCGTTCTGGTTTTGGTCAGATTCGATGCGTGAGGAGGCCGATTGAAGAGGGAAGGGCATAGCAAGCTAGAGCTTTAGACGGTTCGAGGTGAGTAATGAATGTAAATGATGTCTTGAGGGTTTGAAACCCCAGATTTGCATATCGTAGTGCTATATTGAGGTGAGACATGCGCTTGATGATGAGCGTGGGGTCGTTTACTATTGGGGATTGTGACTTGGTCCATCCCGAGTGATGCTTTTACCACGTATTTGATTGAAGCTTAATTGTTATCATCATTATTTGGACTGATTGCCATATTTGGGCTTCGTGCCAGTTGTTTGAACCCTTCGGGGAGTTTTTATCACTATTTCCTCACTGTTTTGATTTACTATTTGAACTCAATCATATCGTTTTCCACTGTTTTACAACTCAGCCATTTTTGCTCGAATTGTTTTTAAACCAAAAGATATATTAAATGATGTTTTGGGCTGAGAACTACTGTTTTACTATTGCTCGAGGGACTTATATGATTTTTGGACTGAGTATGGCCAAGGGCCAAATGGGAGGATACTATGGGATCGGGCTGCGCCGTAGCAGTGTTATACTGATATTGATATGAGGCCGAGGGCCTAGATTGGTGCCACGAGATGGCTTGTTATCACGCTTGGGCCGTAAGGGGCCCCTCCCGGAGTCTGCACACCCCCAGTGAGCGTCGTCGATGATAAATATATGGATCGGGCTGCACGCCGCAGTGGGTACTATAGGGGACCGTTCTATGTGTTGATTTTCTTTATATATTTGTCACTTAATTGCTTATCTGCTCTGTCATTTCCATATTTCAATTTCATTGGTTTATCGCTTTCATAGTACTTGTTTTTAAACTATCGCATTATAGATTACTCTGTGTTTCTCCATGATTTCTTATTCTCAGTCATTATTTATGCGTATTACTCACTGGGTCAGAGTACTCACATTACTCCCAGCACCTTGCGTGCAGATCCAGGTGCATCTGAGGTTGTTGAGGATTTTTAGTTAGGCAGTGCATATCCGGGAGCATCGAGGTAGCTGCATGGCATCCGCAGCCCTGATCTCTCCCTTCTATCCTTTTATCTCATCCGTATTTCCAAGATTTACTATGTATTAGGTTCATCTACCTGTATTAGAGGCTCAAGACTTGTGACACCGGATCTGTATGGGCTATGTAGTAGTATTATCATTTTAATTTCCGCATATTTAATTCTTGTTCCAGGCTATTATTATATGGTAATTTGAAATCTTAACTGTGTTAGCTAATAATGAACTTTAAAACAAAACGGGTTCAGGATTGTTAGTTGGACAGGCTTTCCTAGCAGTGTGTTGGGCGCCATCACGATCAAGGTTAGGGTCGTGACAAGTTGGTATCAGAGCCTGGGTTACATAGGTCTCGTAAGTCATGAGCCGATTTAGTAGATTCTCGCGGATCGGTACGGAGACGTCTGTGTTTATCCTCGAAAGGCTGCAGAACCCTTAGGAAAAACTTTATATTTTTGAAATTCTTGTCGTGCGACTTTGTTGATCTGAGAACTAAACTTCTGTTATTCTATTCTCTCACAGATGGTGAGGATGCGAGCTACTGGACGAGGTGGGCGACCACCAGTGCCACCCACTGAGGCCACCAGATACCGTGGATGCAGTCCTGGATGTGGAAGAGGCAGAGTAGCGAGGGTAGCACTTGTTGATCCACCAGCTGCCCCAACTCCCGATCAAGCTCCAGCAGCACCAGTTCAGGCACCAACTGTGCCCATCGTTATCCCGGGTCTTTAGGAGGCCTTGGCACATATCTTATCAGTTTGCACTGGCCTGGCTCAGGCAGTTTTAACCAATACCACAACAGCTACTTCACAAGACGGGGGAGGCAATTAGACCCCCGCTGCTCGCACACCTGAGCAGGTAGTGTAGGGGTTACAGATGCCGGGAGCACCTCCAGCTCAGCCGGTTGCACCAGTTCAGGAGTTCATAGTACTAGCCATGCTGGATGATGAGCAGCATCGTCTTGAGAGGTTTGGTAGGCTCCAGCTTCCGACGTTCAGTGGTGCTTAAGGCGAGGATGCTCAGGGTTTTCTTGACAAGTATCAGCGATGCTCCGTACAACAGGGATTCTTTAGTCGAGTGGTGTGGCATTTACCACCTTTCAGTTCTCGGGGGCTGCTTTTACTTGGTGGGAGGATTTTGAGAGGTGTAGGCCTGTCGGTGTAGCACCATTTCTTGGTAGCAGTTCTCCTCTCTCTTCCTAGAGAAGTATGTACCGTAGTCCCGTAGAGAGCAGTTGTGTAGGCAGTTTGAGTGGTCGACGCAGGGGGATATGACCGTAACCCAGTATGAGATGAGGTTTTCTGAGTTGGCCCATCATGCCATTTGGATGATTCCGTCAGATTGTGAGACGATTAGTAGATTTGTGGATGGCCTTAACTACAACCTCCGTATTCTGATGACTAGAGAGAGAGTATTGGGTGCTACGTTCGAGGAGGTGGTTGATATCGCCCGTAAGATTAAGATGGTTCGTCGTAGGGAGAGATAGGAGAGGGAGGTAAAGAGGCCTCGAAGATCGGGCAGTTACAGCGATGCTCCATGAAGGGAGGCCGAGAGGCTTCAAGGATCGGGCAATTATAGCGGTGCTCTATCGAGGGGCCTGTTTCAGCAGGGTAGAGGTCATTCTTTCAGGCCTCCTCAGTCGGCCCGTCCAGAGTATCGTGGGGCATCTTCAGGTCGTGGTCATCATGGGTCTCAGTAGGGCCAGTCTTCACTCAGCGCCCTCCTAGCTCAGAGTTCATCTCGTGCCCTATCAGCTCAGGGTTCTTCTGCGCCGAGTGCATCTGCTAGTCACTTCGGTGCGAGGGGTTCCCTTCAGTCCCCATCTCCAGCACCGAGTAGTTGTTTTGAGTGCTGAGAGTTTGAACATATGAGGAGGCAGTGTCCTCGACTTCGTGATGGTCAATTTCAGCAGAGGGGTCAGCCCTCGACTTCTACTCCAGTTACTTCACCACCCGTCTAGCCAGCCAGGGGTGGAGGTCAAGCATCCAGCAGTCGCCCCAGAGGTGGAGGTCTATTCTAGATTTTCATGCTATGACAGTAACTTTGGCTATGTTGGGTGTACCGCGGATTGAGTGGCGTGGTGTGACTGATTATATTCCTAGTAAAGTGATATCTTTCTTGAAGGCCCAGCTTTATGATTGGGAAGGGTTGTCTTTCATATCAAGATTTTGTGCGGGATGTTGGAGCTGAGACTCCTAGTATAGATTCTGTTCCAGTTGTAAGGGATTTTCCCGATATGTTTCCTGCGGACCTGCCGGGCATGCCACCGGACAGGGATATTGATTTTGGTATTGACCTGGTGACGGGCACTCAACCCATTTCTATTATGCCATATCATATGGCACGAATGGAGTTGAAAGAATTAAAAGAGCAGCTTCAGGAACTCCTAGATAAGGGGTTCATTCGGCCTAGTGTGTCATCGTGGGGTGCGTCGGTTCTGTTTGTGAAGAAGAAGGATGCAACAATGAGAATGTGCATTGATTACCGGCAATTGAACAAGGTAACAATTAAGAACAAGTATCCTCTGCCTCGTATTGATGATTTATTCGACTAGCTTCAGGGAGCAAGGGTGTTCTCAAAGATTGATCTCCATTCGGGCTATCACCAGTTGAAGATCAGGGATTTAGATATTCCTAAGACTGCTTTCACGACTAGATATGGTCACTATGAGTTTCTTGTCATGTCTTTTGGGCTGACCAATGCCCCAGCAGCGTTCATGCATTTGATGAACATTGTATTTTAGCCTTATCTGAATTCATTCGTTATTGTATTC
The DNA here is from genome assembly GCA_026770625.1 of Nicotiana glauca. Taxonomy (NCBI): domain Eukaryota; kingdom Viridiplantae; phylum Streptophyta; class Magnoliopsida; order Solanales; family Solanaceae; genus Nicotiana; species Nicotiana glauca. Next base: position 56,567 of record MDKF011044919.1, read on the forward strand.
ATTGATGATATTCTAGTGTACCCGCGTAGTCAGGAGGATCACGCAAAGCATTTGCAAGTTATATTGCAAAGATTGAGGGAGGAGAGGCTTTATGCAAAGTTCTCCAAGTGTGAGTTTTGGCTCGGTTTAGTGGCTTTCTTGGGACACGTGGTGTCGAGCGAGGGTATTCAGGTGGATCCAAAGAAGATAGAGGCAGTTCAAAGTTGGCCTAGATCGTCCTCAACCACATAGATTCATAGCTTTCTTGGACTGGCAGGTTATTATCACCGATTTGTTTAGGGATATTCATCTATTGCATCGCCCTTGACCAAGTTGACTCAGAAGGGTGCTCCATTTGTATGGTCGAACGAGTGTGAGGAGAGCTTTCAGGAGCTCAAGACAACTTTGGCCACAACTCCAGTATTGGTTTTAACATCAACTTCAGGTTCATATACTGTATATTGTGATGCTTTGAGAGTTGGGATTGGTTGTGTATTGATGCAGGAGGGTAGAGTTATTCTTATGCTTCTCGTCAGTTGAAGCCCTATGAGAAGAACCACCCTGTTCATGATTTGGAGTTGGTTGCCATAGTTCATGTATTGAAGATTTGGAGGCATATCTTGTGAGGTATTCACTGATCATCGCAGTCTTCAGCATTTGTTCAAGCAAAAGGATCTTAACTTGAGGTAGTGGAGATGGCTATAGTTGCTTAAGGATTATGATATTACTAATCTGTATCATCCGGGAAAGGCTAATGTAGTGGCTGATGCTTTGAGCGGAAAGGCAGTGAGTATGGGGAGTTTGACGTATGTTCTAGTTGGGGAGATACCTCTTGCAGTTGATGTTCAGGCCTTGGCCAATCGGCTTATGAGATTAGATATTTCGGAGCCCAGTCAGGTGTTGGCTTGTGTGGTTTCACGGTCTTCCTTATATGATTGCATCAGAGAACGCTAGTATGATGATCCGCATTTGCTTGTGCTTAAGGACAGAGTTTAGCATGACGATGCCAGAGATGTGACCATCGGTGATGATGGCGTGTTGAGGATGCAGGGCCGGATCTATGTGCCCAATGTGGATAGGCTTAGAGTTTTGATTCAGGAAAAGGCCTATAGCTCGCAGTATTCTATTCATTCGGGTGCCGCAAATATGTATCAGGACTTGAGGCAACACTATTGGTGGAGAATAATGAAGAAAGATATTTTGGGATTTGTAGCTCGGTGACTCAATTGTCAGCATGTGAAATATGAGCATCAGAGACCGGGTGGCTTGCTTCAGCAGATAGTTATTCCCGAGTGGAAGTGGGAGAGGATCACTATGGACTTTGTTGTTGGACTTCCTCGGACTTCGAAGAAATTTGATGCTATTTGGGTGATTATGGATTGGCTGACCAAGTCCACACACTTCATTCCTGTGTGTACTACCTATTCTTCAGAGCGGTTGGTAGGGATTTATATCCAGGAGATTGTTCGGTTGTATGGTGTTCCAGTTTCTATCATCTCATATAGAGGTACTCAGTTTACTTTTCAGTTTTGGAGAGTCGTGCAGAGGGAGTTGGGTACTCGGGTGGAGTTGAGCACAGTGTTTTGTCCTCTGATGACGGACAGTCCGAGCGTACTATTTAGATATTGGAGGACATATTGCATGCTTGTGTCATTGATTTTGGAGGTTCATGGGATGAGTTTTTGCCTCTTGTCGAGTTTGCCTACAACAATAGCTACGAGTCGAGTATTCAGATGGCTCCATATGAGGCTTTGTGTGGAAGGCGGTGTAGATCCCCAGTTGGTTGGTTTGAGCCCGGTGAGGCTAGACTGTTGGGGATAGATTTGGTTCAGGATGCATTAGAGAAAGTGAAGGTGATTTAGGAGAGGCTTCATACAGCGCGGTCACGTTGGAAGTGTTATATGGACTGGAAGGTTCGAGATGTATCCTACATTGAGGGTGAGAAGGTCTTGCTGAAGGTTTCGCCCATGAAGGGTGTTATGAGATTTGGAAAGAAAGGGAAGTTGAGTTCGCTGTTCATTGGGCCTTTTGAGGTACTTAAGAGGATTGGGGAGGTGTCTTATATGCTTGCTTTGCCACCTAGCTTGTCGAGTGTCCATCCAGTATTTCATGTTTCTATGCTCTTGAAGTATGTTGGGGACCCGTCTCATGTTTTGGATTTCAGCACGGTTCAGTTGGATGATGATTTGACCTTTGATGTGGAGCCAGTGGCTATTTTGGGTCGTCAGGTTCGAAAGTTGAGGTCGAAGGATATAGCTTCAGTGAAGGTGTAGTGGAGAGGTTGGCCCATGGAGGAGGCTACCTAGGAGACCGAGCGGTAGATATGGAGAAGATATCCTCACCTGTTTGAGGCTTCAGGTATGTTTCTTGACTCGTTCGAGTACGAACGTTTGTTTAAGTTGGGGAGGACGTGATGACCCGGCCAGTCGTCTCAGGAGTTACCGCTCTGTTTCCCCCATTTCTGCTTCTTTATGTTTTGTTATCTGTGTTTTATGTGGTCGAGTTGATTGATTTGTGACTTATTAGTGTGATCAGAGGTGGTTTTGGAGGCCCGGTGTAGAATTAGGCTTGAATTGGCGAAGTTAGTATTTTGGCAAATTTTGGTTGATAGGTGAGATTTTGATCTGAGGGTCGGAATGGAATTCCGAGAGTTGTTGTAGCTTCATTATGTGATTCGGGATGTGCATGTAAAATTTCAGGTCATTCGGAGGTGATTTGGTTGGGTTTTTTATCAAAAGCGTAATTCGGAAGTTTTTAGAAAACTTAGGCTTGAATTCGATGTAAATTGGTGGTTTTGGTGTTGTTTGTGGTGTTTTGATGATTGGAAAAAGTTTGAATTAGGTTTTAGGATGTGTTGGAACTCTTGGTTGAGGTCCTGGGGGCCTCTGGATGATTTCGGATGGCTAACGGGAAGTTTTGAGCCTTTGGAGATTGCAGAAAATTGCAGCAGCAGTTGTAGACAATTTTAGTCATCACGATCGCGTGAGGTCCCTCGCGATTGCATAGAAGGATTTTCGGCAGGTCTGAGTGTGTGCTTCGCGTCCTCGTCTTAGGGCTTGCATTCGCGGAGTGTGAGATGTTTGTGTTTCACGTTCGCAGGGGATAGTTCGCGTTCACGTAGAAGCCTTTGGAGTCCAGGTGTGATTTTTCTTCACGTTCGCATGGAGTGGGACGCGTTCGCGTAAGTTTGAGAGTCAATGCATCGCATTCGTATTGCCATGGTCGCGTTCGCAAAGAGTATTTTGGGGTCTTGGAAAAATTTCTTTTCGCGATCGCGAGCCTTAGGCCGCGATTGCATAAAAGGATGTTCAGAAGCTGGGCAGAAAGTTATAAACATTTCATCTGCAAGTTTAAGCCATTTTTCAACCATAGTTGAGTATTTTGAGAGCTCCTTTGAGGGAAATTGAAGAAGTATTCAAGGAGGATTGATTGGAGGTAAGTTTTATGAACCAAAAATGTGATTCTATTGTGAAATAAATCTAGAAATTTATGGCAATTTAGCTAAAAATGGAAGAACTAAGGCTTGGGATTTTGAGATTTTAAATTGGGATTTGAAGGGCCATTAGAGGTTGGATTTGAGAGTTTATGATATGTATGAACTCGTGGAAGGATAAGGAATCCGTTGATATGAAAATTTTGAGTTTCGAGAAGTGGGCCCGGGGCTCAGGTTTTGCTAATTTTGGGATTTTTGATATTTTTTGATTATTTTTGCTTGGGTTATGTTCCCTTAGCCTATTGTTACATATTTGTTCTGGTTTTTGTCAAATTCGACGTGCGAGGAGGTCGATTTAAGAGGCTAGGGCATAGCGAGCTAGAGCTTTAGCCGGTTCGACGTGAGTAATGAATGTAATGATGTCCTGAGGGTTTGAAACCCCGGTTTTGCACATCGTAGTGCTATACTGAGGTGAGACACGCGCTTGATGATGAGCGTGGGGTCGTTTACTATTGGGGATTGTGACTTGGTCCGTCCCAAGTGATGTTTTTACCACGTATTTGATTGAAGCTTAATTGTTATCATCATTATTTGGATTGATTGCCATATTTGGGCTTCCTGCCAGCTAGTTGAACCCTTCGGGGAGTTTTTATCACTATTTCCTCATTGTTTTGATTTACTATTTGAACTCAGTCGTACCATTTTCCACTGTTTTATAACTCAGCCATTTTTACTCGATATTTTTAAACCAAATGATATATTTAGTGATGTTTTGGGCTGAGAACTACTGTTTTACTATTACCCGAGGGGCTTATATGATTTCTGGATCGAGTATGGCCAAGGGCCAAATGTGAGGATACCATGAGATCGGGCTACGTGCCGCAGCAGTGCTATACTGATATTGATATGAGGCCGAGGGCCTAGATTGGTGCCACGAGATGACTTGTTATCGTGCTTGGGCCATGAGGGGCCCATTCCGGAGTTTGCACACCCCTTGTGAGCGTCGTCGATGATAAATATATAGATCGGGCTGCACGCCGCAGCGGGTACTATAGGGTACCGTTCTATGTGTTTATTTTCTTTATATATCTATCACTTAACTGCTTATCTGCTCTGGCATTTCCATATTTCGATTTCATTGGTTTATCGCTTTCATAATACTTGTTTTTAAACAACTGCATTATAGATTACTCTGTGTTTCTCCATGATTTCTTATTCTCAGCCCTTATTTATGCGTATTACTCACTGGGTAAGAGTACTCACATTACTCCTTGCTCCTTGCGTGCAGATCCAGGTGCATCTGAGGCTGTTGAGGATTTTTAGTTGGGCAGCGCATATCCGGGAGCATGGAGGTAGTTGCATGGCGTCCGCAGCCCTGATCTCTCCCTTCTATCCTTTTATCTTATCTGTATTTCCTAGATTTGCTATATATTAGGTTGATAAACTTGTATTAGTGGCTCAAGACTTGTGACACCGGGTAGGAGTACTCACATTACTCCTTGCTCCTTGCGTGCAGATCCAGGTGCATCTGAGGCTGTTGAGGATTTTTAGTTGGGCAGCGCATATCCGGGAGCATGGAGGTAGTTTCATGGCGTCCGCAACCCTGATCTCTCCCTTCTATCCTTTTATCTCATCTGTATTTCCTAGATTTTCTATATATTAGGTTAATAAACTTGTATTAGTGGCTCAAGACTTGTGACACCGGATCTGTACGGGCTATGTAGTAGTATTATCATTTGAATTTCCACATATTTAACTCTTGTTCCAGGCTATTATTATGGTAATTTGGCATCTTAACTGTGTTAGCTAATAATGAACTTTAAAAGAAAATGGGTTGAGTATTGTTAGTTGGTCAGGTTTGCCTAGCAGTGTGTTGGGCGCCATCACGACCGGGGTTGGGGTCGTGACATTCACTTACCTGATGTAACTTGTTAGTTTCCTCTTCTCTCTCAACCTTTATTTAGTCTTAAGCTATCTTCTGATCTGTGTCTCAGGGTAGTAGTTATTACTTTAGCCTTTCATGGACGCTATGGAACATTCATGATATAATCTTCTAACAATTCAAGACTTTTTCTGTGACCTGGACTCAATTCTTTCTTTTAACTTGTATCGGAATCTTCTATGGTTGTATGAATGTCTATATATATACTGTATGGATAATACACCGAAATCTTAAGTGTGTTCATAGCGTAACTATCTTTTGGTCATTGATTGAATAATTCCTTCGTTCCATCTCAACTTTCTTTAACGTAAGCAATTATTTTTCCCGGTCTTTCTGCCACATGTTGCATGAATACTTCGCTTATCTTAGTTCCTACGCATGCTAGAATTTTTGTGCAAGTCTTATGATCACAAATATTATTTTGGATTTTACTTCTCGTTCCTTAGTCACGATAGGTGCCACTTCCTTATGGAGTGCATACAATATTATAGTAAGGCTGCTGTTACAAGACCATTTATTCTTCAAGTTACTATGCTTATGTTGAAGCCTTGTTCATTATTTTATCAGCAAGTCCTTCATTGTAATACTTAGGGAAGACCTTCTAGCTCTCATAAAGCTGCGAGCTTATTACATTGTATACCGCATAGAATTTCTAATGTTGTTACTCGCCTATCATTATCCTTAGTTACTTACCTCTATGCCCTTGTGCTCTTAGGGTTGATTCTGAATTGAAATTTCAATTTTCTCCATACTGGCACTCTCTTTTATTTCTGTAACAGTTATACCGTACATTTTACTAACCCAACTCCTATCTGAATATTTCTTATGGATTACGATGTCGTATCCGCAAGACTGAATTTTCTATGTGGCTTGACTACATTTATCTTGTATGATCTATTGATTTATCTAAGATATGTTACTAGTTGTAACTAGGCTCGTCCTGAATCAACTAACCACTCATCGGTCCATGCTCATATCTATATTCTGTGTAACCTCTGTTGGGTTATTTCCTTTGTCTTAACTTACCTCTAGCATTGGCTTCTTATCTATTAAGTGTTCATTTGTACTTACTATCAATAACATCCTGGCCGGGAACCCTTACCGCCTCTCCCTGACATCGTTCTTGAATAATGTTCTGGATTCGTAACATATCTGTAGGATCTGAATAAATGCAATCTTATTCCTTTCGCCTTTTTACCGCATTTTTCTTTACTATTCCATAGTTACTTGAACTACATAACTCCGACTTATTACCATATCACACCGCCTTACCCCTTTTGGGAGTACTAGCATTTAATGCTATGAAGATTTACCTATATATGGTTTACCTCTTCATATTTGGCATCTTTTCACGTCTTCACTGACTCTTACTGGCCTTGCGGCAACCCTTCTCTACCAGGGATAACTGAATTCCTTACGCACGAGGGTGACACCTAGTGTAACTGGCACACTTAGTCCCTTGAGCTTAATTCTGCTCACAGTGCTCGCTTTAGGGAAGTGTCTTCCTGAGTGACCTTTAAAGGTTATTCTTCCTTTGTCCATTCTATCATTTTCGGAACACGATTTCTGAAATTCTTACAATGCCGACTATTATCAAATCCTTCGGTCCCTAAATCATGTTAGATTTTTTTTCTTGTTTACTAGCCCACACTAATTTCAATTACTTCAGAAGTCTAACTTAGCCTTCTAGTAATCATGTTGGATTCACCAACTCATTTCTCAAAATAAGGATACGACTTTATGGCTTTTACTCTTTATTATGTCAAGGCTTTTCACCTCTTATCTTTTCCTTCACTTGACTACAGACTCTATCATCCTGTCATATTTTGATTTACCATTATCACCAATTTATAACATCTTACTCATAATACTTCATTTACTCTCTTCTTATTCTCCTGCTAATATCTCTATACTAAAAACTTCAACTAAATTTTTTTTCGCTTTTAGCTCCCCTTGCCTATCTACTAGCTCTTCGGGTCGCCTAACGTTCTCTTTTGACTAGGGACGAGAGCCATACTAAGGTAAGTATTTATCACTTCTAGGATTCCACTGCCTATCTTCTTACATTTTGGACATTCTAGTATTCATGTATGACTGTTATTCTAGAGTGCACCATCTGGGTATCTCACAAGGAGATCTATTACCATGTTTGTACTATCCTTCAAAAATGTTGGCTAATGATAATAAACCATCCATCATTTTAGGTTACTTTAACCTTAGTTGGATCCTGATATCCCATCTTTCTCTTAAACTATAAATGTTAGCTTCCATATGGCATAACTGAGATGGGTGTGGCAAATTGTAAATATCTCTATTACTGTAGAATGTAACTTAGAATACTTATATTTCTCTGCCTGAATTGTAAATACAAATAATCTTCACTAACTGGGTACCACGTACCCTTCTGCTCCATTATGCACCATAACCTCCCCCTCGTCTGAGGCCGAAATGCAAACCCCTAGACTGGCCAATTGATGAATCTCCCGAGCCAAGGGCCTTTTTTCTCCCAAATGAGCCAAACTACCCATAGACTTCTAACTAAGAGCGTCGGCCACCACGTTTGCTTTCCCTGGATGGTACAATATGTCCATATCATAATCCTTGAGCAATTTTAACCACCGTCGCTGCCTTAAATTCAGATCTTTCTGCTTGAACAAATATTGGAGACTGTTGTGGTTTGAGAACACATCCACATGAACCCCATAAATATAATGCCACCATATTTTCAAAGCAAACACAACTGCCACAAGCTCCAAATCATGCGTCGGATAATTCTTATCATGATTCTTGATCTGCCTCGAAGCATACGCTATAACCTTCCCATGTTGCATCAACACACACCCCAAACCAACCCTGGAGGCATCACAATAAACCACAAATCCTTTTGCGCCTTCCGGCAAGGTCAATATTGGTGCCAAGGTCAACCTTGACTTCAATTCCTGAAAACTTTTCTCACAAGCGTCAGACCATTGGAACTTAAATGCTTTCTGTGTCAACTTAGTCAATGGGGAGGCAAGGGTAGAGAATCCCTCCACAAACCTCCGATAATACCCTGCTAAACCCAAGAAGCTACAAATCTTCATCGGGGTTGTGGGTCTAGACCAATCTTTCACTGCTGCAATCTTCTGGGGGTCTACCTGAATCCCTTCACTAGAAACAACATGACCCAAAAAGGCAACGGACTCCAACCAAAACTCAAATTTTGAAAATTTAGCATACAACTAGTGCTAATGAAGAGTCCGCAGAACTACCCTGAGGTGACCAACATGATCCTCCCGGGTCCGCGAATAAACAAGAATGTCATCAATGAAAATAATCACGAAGGAGCCTAGAAATGGCTTGAAGACCCGATTCATAAGATCCATAAAAGTTGTCGGGGCGTTGGTTTGCCCGAAGGACATGACCAAGAATTCGAAGTGACCATAGCGAGTTCTGAAAGCGGTCTTGGGAATATCCTGCTCCCTAATCTTCAATTGGTGATACCCAGACCGTAGATCAATTTTGGGGAAAAACCTTGCACCTTGCAATTGGTCAAAAAAATATCTGTTCGAGGCAAAGGATATTTATTCTTGATGGTGACTTTGTTGAGATGTCGATAATCAATACACATCCGGAGCAACCCATCCTTCTTTCTGAAAAATAGAACTGGAGCGCCCCACGGCGACACACTCGACCGTATAAACCCTTTTTCTAACAAGTCCTTCAGCTGCTCCTTTAACTCTCTTAACTCTGCTGGAGCTATTCTATATGGTGGAATAGATATTGGCTGCGTATTTGGCAATACATCAATCCCGAAATCAATCTTCCTATCTAGCAAAATCCCTGGATGCTTATTTGGAAACACTTCAAGAAACTCATTCATGACTGGCACGAACTCGGAGGTAGACACTTCCGAAGTGGTGTCCGCCACCCTGACCAAATGATAGATACATCCCTTCTTAATCATTTTTGAAGCCTTAAGGTAGGAAATAAACCTGCCCTTCGGCACCACACCATTCCCCTTCCACTCGATAACCGCCTCATTAGGGAACTCTAGTCACATGATTCTCGTTCGGCAGTCAAGTTTAGAAAAGCACGAATAAAGCTAGTCCATACCCATAATCACATCGAAATCCACCATTCCAAGCTTAATAATATTGGTCATGGTAACACGAACACATACTGTGACAACATAATTCCTATAAACTCGTGCAGCTATAATAGAATCACCAACCGGATTCGATATGAAGAACGGCTCATAAAGTTGTTCGGGCTCTATCCCAAAACATGAAGCAATGAACGGGGTGACATAAGACAAAGAGGACCCCGGATCAATATGAGCATAACAATCAACGGCCTGAATAGACAAGATACCTGTAACCACATCTGGAGAAGCCTCTACACTCTGGCGACCACTCAAATCATAAAACCGACTGGGTCCACCTCTACCACGAGCTCCAACCCTAACTGCACCACGCCCTACTGGGGTTGGAGGACGCACAGATGATATGGCGGCTGAAGAACCGGATGATTGAGAAAATCTCCTACCCATGCCCTGACTGGGCACACGGCAGTCCCGCTGGATATGACCTCTCACCCTGCATCTAAAACACACTGGGATGTCCAAATAATAAGTCTCTGTATGGAATCTACCACACTTAGGGCATGGATCCCTCCCTTGCTGCTGTGATCTCCCCCTAAATGATCGGACTGATGGGACCTCCTACTGTTCGAACCTGGTCTCATGTGGCTGCTCTGCTGATAATTGTGCACAGATGGTGGTACGCTCGCTGAGGACTGAGCATATGAATGGGATGGCCCTGATGACCCTCTCCCCTGAGATGATCTCCCTAAGTGACCCACTGATCGGGCCCTGCTGCTACTCTCCCTTTCCGCCTGTATCTTTAACATCCTAGCCTCTGTGGCCTGAGCGAATCCCACAATCTTCCCATAATTCATATCCGAGTGTAAGGCCGTTGTAGCAACCTCATTCACCACCAAAGGACTAAGGCCCTGAAAAATCGCCAAACTCGAGCAGCCATGGTCGACACTAACTGAGGTGCATACTTGGACAATCTCACAAACTCCATGTGGTACTCCCAAACACTCATACTTCCCTGCTTGAGGACCTCAAACTCAGTGGCACGGGCTGCCATTGTCTTGGCAGGCAAGAAATGGAACATAAATGCATCCACGAACTCATCCCATCTAGCCGGAGGTCTTCCCTCCCCACGGGAATCCTCCCATATCTCGAACCACAAATACGCCGCTCCCCTCAACCTGTATGAAGCCAACTCAACTTCCTCCATCTCTGAAGCCTTCATCACTCGAAGGGTCTTATACATTTCATCAAGAAAATCCTACGGATCGGCCTTTGGGTCTGTGCCTGAGAACTCTGGACGGGCTAACCATAGAATCTGGTTGACTCTAGAACTAGCAGAATCCCCCTGTCCGCTGGAGAATGTAGGGGCATCATAAGATCTTTGGGCCTGAGCGGCCACTAAATAGATCAACATATGGATGGATCCTCTAAGGTCCCCATCAGGAACCCCAGGACCGGAAGCTGGAACTGTATCAGAATCAGGAATATCGGTGGGAGGGATGGTAGCACCCTCTGTCGTAGCAGGAACATGAACACTCTGGTCTGGGATAGACGGGCCAGGTATATTCAAGACCGGGGAGTTAGTCTCACCAACAATATCAGGTACATGATTCATAGCCTCACTCTGGGTGGCATTGGCCCCAAGTCCGAGTCTAGCTCTCTTCTTATGTTCCATTACTGAAAAAAATTGGAACAGAGCACGAGTTAGACATAGATACTTTCATGTTTCACTTCACCGCATGATATAGAATAACAAAGAAGTGGGTAATTTCCTAAATGTCCATGCATCCCCCACTTATAAATATGGTCGACTTCACACCGATAAGTAGGGCTCTACCAGTCACGGCTCCGAGACATCCTAGGACTCTTTTAAAACCTTAGGCTCTGATACCAAGTTTGTCATGCCCCAAACCGAGGGACATGACCGATGCCCAATCGGGTAGCCCTAGTCAAGAGGACCTGGGTGCCTTTCCTATCCCACGTGTTACCCCGTATTTTCATTGCTCATTAATCAAAGGAATTAGCCATTTGTAATTAAAACACCTTTTCACAAAACATACATAACATACATGATTACTTAGCATGTTTTACAACTTACATCGCCCAACGTACAAAATACATATTTACATAAGTTTATAACCCACATTTCCTGTCTGCGGAGCCTCTAAGGATAAAAAGGATGATATAATACTTGCGTAACAAGGCTCCGTCTATACCTTACACAAAAAAATACCAAAACAAGACTCCGAAGTAAAAAGCGGCATGAGCCAAGCAGGGCCCCAAAAGGAAAGGGGCTCACCAATACAGCTGACGGGAAGTGAAGGGGAGCTACGGTCGGTGGGCAAGAGTACCTACTATGGATCCACCTACAATCATAACACGAATGTAGCGCCCCCGACAAAATGGACGTCAGTACATTTGAATTGTACTGGTATGTATGAACAAACTTTGCCCTAAGTAAACTCAAACCATACACACCCCCAATCCAAACACCCTCATCCCTTCTTTGTTCATCGTCTTTCTCTCAGAGACGAGCTGAGAGCAAAACCCTAGCCGCCTTAGGTTACCTTTGCCTGAAACCCGGCGGCAACAACGCCACCGGTCACCAAACCAACACCCTAAGACCATCTGACCACCTTGGTTCCAAATCCACCAACCGTTTAGCTCGAATCTTCCTAGAACTTATCGAATCTTCAATAAAAGATTCGAGCCAAACCTGGACCTACCCCAATCCACTTTAAATTCACACCACAACACCCCCTGACCCCCCCGCATACCCTAAATGCACTTGGTTTGGTTCGAATCTGGCTAGAAATGTTCGAGCCCCAAATCGAACATAAGAACCACAGAAATTCCAAACCATAGAATCTGTCCAAATTAAAGGAAGATTTGGGGTCTAATCGACCTTAGTCGAAGTGTTCTCAGTTGAGAACACTCGATTAAGGTCCGTTCGACCTCAAAGGTGTTCGAGTCTGAGTTCAAACCTGGGTCGTCTAGATTTTGAGTTTCTGAGGTAATTTTTCCTCTTCCTTTGTTCTATTTGTGTTCTATTAATATCTGTTTGTGTGTTTAGTTTAGTTTTAATTGATTTTTCAATTTTTGTATCAATTATTCTGTCCATCTCCAGACCTTTTATTTGGTCGACTTTTCTTCTGTCCATTGTTAAATATGTGTTATAAACTATATATTCGATTTGAATAATGTCTTCGAATAATTAGTTTCATAAGTCCCATTTTCCTGTCCAAAGCTACATGAATCACCCTGTTTGTACTTTTGATTCTATTTGTTTGTTACCAATTGTGTACGTGTAATCGATTAAATAAGTATCGTCAATTAATTTGCTTAAAAAACTAGAAAAGCATGATAGTAGTCTATTTCTGTTCATTTCAGTGTGCTTACTATCTTGCCTCTTTTCTATGCCAATGTTGCATTGAAATGAACCTGCTGGTGAGTTCAGTTTTCATCTTTGAAACCAAGCAGCCTGTTCATTTATATGTTGCACTTTGTTCTCTTTGGTTGTTCACTTGAACCTCACATCTTGATTCATAAATGCTTCAATTTTAGCTTGACTTTAGCAAATACATGTTTGATTAGTTGGTTTGAGTTGATCAGGATTGGTTCCCAATATGATCAACTCATTCCATCTGATTGACACCCCTTGTGATCTGATTTTTGAGTTTCAATCACTGTTTGAACTTAGGTTGTGAATTAGTTATGGCTGTAGATAGATCAACCAGAAATCAGTTTTGGGTTCAAACTTATATAGGTTCTAACATCAGATTAATAAGGCTTAGGGTAATACAATAATTTTCATAGGGTTAAGGGGTAATTTTGGGAATCAACAGGGTTATAATAAGTTTAAGCTTAAGGGTCTGCCTAGTGGGTCATTAGTTACCCTTAGTTTAATACCAATGGGGAACCAAACATAAGAGCATGGGAATTAAAAGGAATACATTAATAACCCATGACTCTTGAATGAAACAAATAGGGACAAGGCATGCTTCAATGGGGAACCAAGTGTGGGGAACTAATTTAGCTTGCATCAAGAAGACATTTAGGTGTGGGGAATTAAGGGAGTATGGGCAGAATTAGTTCTGATGGTTTCAAGGCAGACCTTAGAAGTCTGTTTTAGGCTATAAATAGGGTCATTTAGGACTAGAAAAGGGCTAGTTTTTTACCCTAAGAAGCTAAGTAATCAGAGAGTCATTTATTCTAGATTATGGACATTAGGAATTCAGAGATATAGAGTGAAATTTGGCTGAATTTTGACACTAAAAGTTCAGTAAGTTTAGAGTTGATATAGGTCGGTCTTTTAATCTGAAAAAGGTCAATAGTCAGAGAGTTAAAAAAAACTGAAAGTGAGGTCTCTTTTGTCAATGAAAAATCAGTACTAGTTTGCTACTGTTTCCTTGGAGCTTCAAGCTTCTTTTTATTTGAGTGTTTGAAAACCAGAAAACTACTGTTCTATTGCTTCTGGTTCCCTTCTGTTTTTGCCTGTGATTGTATTTGGTACTGTTGGGTTTCAAATTGGTTTTTCTTGGGTTGCTATTTGGTTATTTTCCACTGCTTCATTGGGTTCTGCTGGAGTCCTGTGGGTTTTAAAATCTGTCACTGGGTATTATTTCTGCTGGTTGTGCTATGTTCTATTTGCTGGGTATTATTGGTTGCTATTGGTTGTTGCTGGGTGTTATTGTTGTTGTTGTTTCCTACTGCATTTCTACTGATCTTCCTCTTCCTTTGCTTCCAATATCAGGTACACAACTGATACACATTGTAAGCCGAAAATATGGGAGCATGAATACATTATGAAAGAATGGAAGTTTTGAAGTCTTGATATAGCTTTTTCTTTTCTTGTTACTAATTGTACTTAAAACATTCTATACACTACTGTTTGTATAAATTTCTGCCATTTTTGTATAACTGGACAGTGTTATAGTGATGTAGTCAATAATGTCCTGTTGTTTTAGTTTGGTTATTAGGTAGTATAGGTTCAAATGCATGTTAACTAAAACCAGGCTAGTAGATTGTTTTAATACCATAGCATCTAGCTCCGACAATCAATTGTCTGAATTTAGTATTAAAACTGGACCCTTAAGTTACTTCATTACAACTAATTGCTTTTTCTAAAACTTGCATGTAATTTGATTAGTTAGACACTATCATCTTATATTTCTGCATGTGCAAAACTGTGAATATGTGTAGAAATAATTAACTAGGCCCAACTCGGAATAAGATGGCCCAGGTGACGTTGAATACTACATATGTTTGGACCTGGGCCCACGTTGGCAAACAGACTGCCCATATTGCATCTATTTTCTAATATAACGAATTGTGTTCGGAACCCGACTATAACAACTCGTAAGCATGTAAATCAATTAGGACCTTTTCTTCTTTCATTTTAGAGATGGACAAAAATAGAAGAATCTAGTCACTTTAGGATGATCCTTTCAAAACAAACGAGATGAGCCTCGCCGAATAGAACGCACAAGTTGCGGGGCCCTCAATAAATGGATATAATAATTGGATAGACTTCAGGATCGGCTGCTTAGTGAACTTCATGGCCTTTTCCCCAAAAATAACAATGCGTTAGTCTCTTTAGACGCGCACTTTAAATAACCTTACCTTCTTAACTCGGGTGCGCATTTATGTGACCGAAATTCAAATCTCAATGAAGTCGAAATGTGTCGACAAATCACGGGTACATTGATTGTGATGTGGTTCGACATGCATTTCCATGACGTTGCAATTCTTTAAAAATAATGAATGAGACGAGCCTCGCCAAACAAAAATACACAAGTTGCGGGGCCCTCTGTACGTGATTGTAAAGTTACTTAGAGTTCGGGATGGGACGTTTAGCAAAATTTCACGGTCTTCCCCAAAATAATGATACGCTAGTCGCTCTAGACGCGTCTTTAATAAACTACTTTCTTAAATTCGGGTGCACATTTATGTGGCACAAATCCAAATCTCAACGGAGTCAAAATGTGTCGAGAACCACGGGTACATTGACTGTGACGTGGTTCGAGATATGTTTTCACAACATTGCAATTCTTTGTTAAAATAATAATAATAATAATAATAATAATTAAAGCGGTAAAAGAGTTATAACTTGCATATAAGTGCATCATTGTAAAAATCAGATAAATAGGCTGAATATGACAGTTGAGCGACCGTGCTAGAACCACGGAACTCGGGAATGCCTAACACCTTCTCCCGGGTTAATAGAATTCCTTATCCGGATTTCTGGTTCGCGGACTGTTAAACAGAGTCATTCTTTTCCTCGATTTGGGATTAAACCGGTGACTTGGGATGCCCTAAATCTCCCAAGTGGAGACTTTAAAATAAATAAACAAATCCCGTTCGATTGTCCTTTAACTGGAAAAACTCCCTCTGCGCCCCTGCGGACGCGGGCCGAAAAAAGGAGGTGTGACAGCTCTAGCGACTCTGCTGGGGACTTCCTTTACCCAGAACCACTGGTTCAGGGTTAGAAATTCGAGCTTGTGATAAATTGTTGTATTTTGGCTTTATTATCTGATATTTTCATATGATCTGTGCTTAATGTGCAAAATGATGCTTATTACCGCTTTGATATTATTTGACTATACATATAAACTGTGCTGAACTCTTCTCTTCTTACCTTCGGGGATGTGCTCACAGGTTGAGACTCCCCATTCTGTTAGTGTCATACCTTGAAATAAGAAAAGGGCTCGGACAAGTTACAAGGTCAGACGATCTCGCGGGTCCCCGGTACGTAGCCCCCTACCCGACTCGAGTTGTCCGCTTGGGTACACTGTCTAGAACATGTACCCTGATTTTTTTTAACCTAGAATAACTTGACTTCATGCCGGATCCCTAGTAGGAACGCTTATTTGCATCATGTTACATTTGACTTAGGGGACTCAACACAGGGGTTGGGTCCGTCTAGGACAGGTAACCTGAAATAAAAAAGACCATCCTACTGCATCATGTTTGTTTTATGCATTTATTTGCTTCAGACTTGCATGCTAACCAGCTTATGAAAATCGGAAATATTGGAAAATGCTGAAAAAGGGGGAAAAAGAGAGAAATAGCAGTGTAGAGAGATAACTACATTTTTTTTTTTTAAAAAAACCAATGCCTAAGTAATGTCGAAACTCTGCCGAAATTTTGGGAAAATAAAAAAAAGGAATGTTTTTTTTATTTTATTTGAAAAAAAAAAAGAAGAGAGTCTTGTTTTCAAAAGTCAGTTCTATTGGGCGAAGTATGCCGGTTTGATTCTCACAGGATGTGAGATACGTAGGCAACCCTCATCGGGTCCAACTTCCTTTTTTGCAAAAATAGCCACAAAAAAAAAGAATGTGTCAAAAATTTTGATTTTCATCATAAAAGTCGGGCGATGCCATTTTTGCCAAAATAGCCGAATGCTCCCTAAAGGGACGCCAGAAGGCTAATTTCGCATGAATGATCGCTTTTGGGTCAGGTTTTGATTTTTCACCCTCACAGCCTTAAAATCTTCGTCCCCGAGGCGCTGAAAGGTCGTGTTTGCAATACCAGGTCATTTATTTTAATTCAGAAAACAAGAAAAAGAGTCTTGAATGAATTAGGTGATGCTGTTTGTCAAAAATAGCCGAATGTTCCAGAAAGGGACGCCGGAAGGCTGACTTTGCATAAACGGCCACTTTTGGTCATTTTAGGCTTTTGGCCGGTTAACCCCTACAGCCTTAAAATCTTCGTCCCTGAAGTGTTGAAAGGACGTGTTCGGAAAACCAGTCTTTCTTTTCTTTAAAATTGGGAAAAAAATGAAAAAATTAGTTTTATTTTTGAGTCAAATAAAGGTTTTTCTTTTTGTCTAAATCACCTTAATAAATGTGCAGAATGAGCACGAGTCGGAATTCATCTGGGGCTTTTATAAACAGGGTCCCTTAGGGTTTGCGCATGTGGTGGAATGATTTAGGAGAATCAGGGCAAGACACAGTCAAGTTATACTTGGGAGACCTTGTTGGGTTGCTGAATATTGATCCGAGAGGGGACATCATACGGGCGTTAATTTCATTATGGGACCCAGCACACAATGTGTTTCATTTCTTAGACTTTGATCTTACACCGACACTAGAAGAACTGGCAGGGTACATCGGGGGCCCTAAAATTCCTATGAAAGAGCAGTATCTTATTGCGCCGAGAGCCGTGACCATACACAAGTTCTTAGACACTGTGAAGATCTGCAGAACGGCACACAACCCAGATTTATTAGAGGGCTTTTGTACTTTGGCGTTCATATACGACAGATATGGTCATCTTGGAGGGTTCAACAATTCCGAGGGTAAAATCTGCAGTGGGGAAAACCGGTTGAAATAGGAAAGGCATAGGTGTATTGCTTTTATGATAGCCTTTTTGGGTCTGCTGGTATTCCATAAGAAAGATGGGAAAATTAATATACAAGTTGCTGGGGTCGTCAGCACTTTGCTCAAGCAAGACAACAGCACTCTGGCACCAATGATAATAGCAGATATCTTCCGTGCTCTTACTGTATGCAAAGCCAGAGGGGGTTTCGTTGAGGGTTGCAATGTATTGCTCCAAATGTGGATGATCGAACACTTGTGTCATTGCCCTCAGTTCATGAGCTATGGGTCATCTGAAAAGACTTGTATAGAAGAGTTTTTCACATGGGTCGACGGGTTTAGTTTGCCAGAAGGGGTCACTGAATGGGTAACTCTCTTGCGTTCCGTCTCCGCAAGCCAGTTAGAATGGGCATTTGGGTGGCTACCCGTAAATGAAATCATATACATGTCAGCCACCAAATCTCATTTACTGCTGATGGGTCTCAAAAGTATTCAGCCATATGCGCCATACCGAGTATTGAGAGAGTTGGGGCGGCGCCAAATAGTCCCAAAGGAAGAGGATCTCAGCGGCCAGGTGGTCGAAATTGGGCCTAGTGGGCAGTTCCCTGAAGCGGTAGTTCGGAAAATCTGGAATGAATGTCAAACCCTGGAAGTAGATACTTGTGTGCAGGATCGGGCCAAAGGTGAAGCGTCACCAGAATACCTCACATGGTACAGGAGAGAACTTGAGCACCAGAGGCCAGCTAAAAAACCTCACGTCCAAGTCTTCGCAGAATCATCACAAGCGTAATGGGGTTGGTTGGCGAAAGAAGAAGGCTATCGGGTTGAAATTGGCAAGTTGAAACAACAGGTTCGGGACCTGAAATATGAAAATAGCTTGCAAGTCGATGCAGATACGGGAGAAAAGAATAGGTTGACCCAAGAAAACAAGGCCCTAAAAGCCCAAATCCGACGAGTCAGAATGGATGCCAACAACTAACAGAGAAATCAGGCCGACAAGAGGATGATAGCTGAGTTGAGAAGTCAGGTCATTGAAACCCGAGAGGGTTTGGAAAAGGCAGAAGCTAGCATAGTAAGAATTCGATTCAGATGGGCAAAAGGTACAATAGTGGGAACAAAGCACATGCGGCAAGTGAAGAGGGATTATGAAGGGACCATTGCTATATTAAGAGAAACAAATTCCACTCTCAAAGAACGGGCCTTTAAACAAGCCCGAGATGCCAAAACTGACAGGAAACGTTGCTATGATTTGATGGCGCGAATGGAAGAACAAATGGATAAGTTCCAGGATCAACTCGCTGACAACGCTCAAGTGTTGGGAGCAAAAAATCAACGAATAGAACAACTGGTCATGGAAAGGGACAGAATCAAGGGTAGAATCGAAGAGATTGGGCATTACGTCACCATGAGGTGCTTAACATGTGAGGAGATGCCCCGTACTACCCTCTTTGCTTCAGTCATGGGCTACGTCTACCAGATCATGGAAGAATTGAAAATCTTGCAAAGGGGCCTTGCACCAAAGCCCGCGGAATGGTCGAACGATGCCCCGCGAGCGCCAAAATTCAAAGCCTTAATGTATCCCTAGTCCAAGTCTGTATTTGCTGTTTTTAAGAGTCTGTTGTCCGTCCGTGTGTTTCTCTTTTTACATCAAATTATGCTAGTAGTTCGGAGTCTGTATTTTGTTTTTCCTTTTGGGTAGTTTGTAATGGAATGTTTTGGTAATGAATTGAAAGATTCCAAAAAAAAATTTGTGTCTTTATTTTCACTTGTGGCAGAGCTACACGCGGTCTGATTCACGCGGGGATGTGATACGTAGCAATCCACATAAGATTCGACCACCACTAAAAGAAAAAGAGAAAAGGCAAAGGGAATAAAAGAAAGGAAAAGAAAGAAAGAAAAAGAGAGAAAAGAAGGCAAATAAAGGAAAGTTTCTGAAATACTTAAATGAGGCACAAGCAAAAAAAAATGCCGGGATGATGCATGCGGTCGGAGCAAAAACATGTTAGAAATGGTTAAACTTCCTAAGAACATTGCATCCCTCAACATACAATTGCAATATGTGTTAAAACTCTAACACTGACAAGTTTGTTGTTTTTCCAATTTCAATCAGTTAGTTTGTTAAAGTGTACTGGCACCATACCATTATCAAACAAGATCCAAAGGGCCCATACTAAAAAGCATGACTAGTTCAGACCAAAGTGTTGAGGAGGAAAGGGCGGAAAGTCAGATGCTGAAAGAGGCAATGGAAAAAATGGAAAAAATGAGATTGGAGATGAAGGAAATGCAGTTAGCCTTGGCAAGGGTACAAAAGGAGCCCGAACCACCCATTACTCATACTCTACCACCAGGACACACGCCGGGATACCCTCCCCACGGCCCTTCGACAAGTTTCCCAAGCCACCACTACTATCAGGGAAGAAATCCCTATGATCCCCAAGATCTACCACCCAATCAGAACCTTCCTCCACCAAATGTTCCCATTTTCGTGGCACCCCCACCAGCCACGCTACAAAGATCTTCCAGTGAGCCGCTGTTTCAGGCTCACGATAACCAATATTAACCCCCCCTGAACCCATATTCAAAGCACCCGAGCCACATGCCTATAATCCCCACTTTGAGGTCCCGTTGGAGATTGAAAACTCGTCTAAGAGCCCAGAGCAGGACGAAGTGCTGCGAAAATTTAAAAGCCTGGAGTAATCCTTCAGAAATATGCACGGGTTAGGCAACCAGGTCAGAGTGTTCTATAAGGATCTATGCCCTTTCCCTGATGTCCAATTGACAACATGGTTCAAGATGCCAAAGTTTGATCTATACGAGGGGCACGACGATCCTATGGCACATCTGCGAGGGTTTTGCAGCAAGATGAGAGGAGCAGGTGGTAAAGATGAGCTGCTGATAGCTTACTTTGGCCAAAGTCTAAGTGGGTCCGCATTGGAATGGTACACAAGACAGGATCCGAGTAGGTGGTACATCTGGGACGATCTAGCATAAGCATTCGCAGGTCACTTTTAGTACAACCTTAAGATCGTCCCTGACCGTCTCACATTGCTGAAGCTTGAGAAGAAGCCCGGAGAAAGCTTCCGAGAATTTGGGTTCCGGTGGAGAGAATAGGCAGCCAGAGTTTATCCTCCGGTGAGAGAGGGAGAAATGGTGGACTACATTCTGCAAACTCTAGAGCCAACTTACTTTGGTCACTTAGTGACGTCAGTTGGAAAATCCTTCAATGAGGTAGTGAAAATGGGTGGTATAATCGAAGAGGGACTTAAGCCCAACAAAATCCTAAGTTATTCGGTAATTAAAGCCACTACTCAAGCCATTCAGAGCTACACGGGAGGTGCGCTCGGGAAGAAGAAAAGAGAAGAGGTCGCAACAATAGAGGCAGGTAATTGGTCCATATCAAGAGGTCCTTCCTCCCGCTACCAATCCATACCCCATCACCCAAATTACCCACACACTCCAAATTACCCTCCACAACCCTACTACCCATCACAAGAACCAAACTTCTCCGTCCATCAAGCCCAGACATACACCCAGCCTCCGGCTCGCCCGCAATGGTGCGCGCTGGCTCCCCAAAACACATATCCACCTCCACAAAATACATATCCACTTCCACAAAACACCTATCCACCACCAAGGGCCTACAGGAACCCTCCAGGGACAGGTTTTCGGAGGAATCAGGCTTTCAGAAATAAAAGGGTGCAGAGATAAAGAACCTTCACTGAGTTGGGAGAAACCTATACTGCTTTGTTCCACAAATTAAGGCAGTTGGGTTTGTTGAGTCCTGTTGAGCCCAGATTGCCAAATCCCCTTCCCCAAAATATGGACCACTCGGTAAGCTGTGAGTACTGTTAGGGGGCTCCCGGACATGATACCGAGAAGTGTTGGAAGTTGAAACGTGCAGTGCAAGATCTTATTGACACCAACAA
>MU786233.1:6313-22147 GCA_026770625.1 Nicotiana glauca
CCAAACGATCGCCAGTAAACCAGTCACCAACAGCTTCTGCTCCTGTTTCGTCAACCTAAACAGCCCGTCTCCAGCCCAGTTAGTCCACGAACCAGCTCCAAACGACCAACAGTCACACCGGGTTCCGCCATGTTCGTCGTCAGTCATTGTCGTCTGTTTTGTTCGTCGTCGGTGTCTTCAGTTGTTCGTCACTCGTCGCTTGTTTGGAACGTTTGCTGTCCGGACATATTTGATTTACGTCCAAGCGGAGTTCTTCGCCCGAATATTCTAGTTCGATGTTGTTGATTTCATTTAAAGTCGTATCAATGTGCAGTTGTAAGTTTTGCTTCATTTCGGTTTTATCGGAAAGTTTCTTAAGGTCTATCCTTCATCTTCTTCGTTTTGTTAGTATGATTCTGTTTTAATAGTTGTATAAAAATATTTAGGGTTTAGCTCGTATTTCATTTTTGTGTTCATTATTCTACCATGCTTTAGCTTCAGTTTGAATGCCACTTGTTAAGTCACTGAATCCTTCATCTTTGTTTGGTTTTAATCTGAAGTTCAATTGATGTTTTTTTTTTTTTAGTGATTTGAATCAACTTGTAGTGCTGTAAAAGTTTGTTTCTGGTTGAATCTGACCATGTTGCCTTGTTTGTTGTCAATTGTTGAATTTGATTAGGAATTTGGTTATAGCTGTAGTGATTTGGGTGTTTTTAGGAACCATTTTTGGTCAGTTTCTAATTTTGGTACAGATTGAAGGGATGGGGTAGAATAGTAATTTTAGTAATTTCAGGGGTAATACGGGAATTTTAAAACTTGCTGAATTGTTTATGTTAAGTGCTTTGTCCACTAGTTCTAACAATAGTAAAATAATTCGTTATTTAATGCATAATGGGGAACAAGACATAATGGTGTTAAAAAGAAGTAATTAAATACCCCTACCCATGCTTTGATTTAATTAATGGATTAGACAAATGGTAGTGGGGGACAAACGAATTAAAAATGGCACAAAACATTTAGTAATGGGCTGGTAAGAGAATATTATGGGCAAGAATATTTTTTTAATAGGTTGAGTGCTCTTAAGAGTTGGAAGGCCTGTTTATTGCTAAAAGGGGGGAGGCAGTCTTGGAGAGTATAAATAGAAGAGAGTTTGGACAGAATGGGGGGGACCATTTTCAGAGGATATTTTCTGGATTAAAAATCAGTGCTAAAAAATAGAGAAAGTTTAAGGAGTCAGGGGTTTTCAATTAATACTGTTTCGTTGAGAACTAAAGAGGGTTTCAATTTTAACTGTCAAGTATATTTTCGAGTTCATCTTTCGGTTGCTGGAAATTCTGTTCGATATTTTTGGTTGTACACTCGATTTTCTGGTGTTGGTATTTCTGTTTGGTATCTTTGAATTTCCTACTGGTTCTCCTGGGATTTATTCCGCCGATTTCTTTATCTGTTGCTGGGTTGCTGTTTTGCTTGCTGTGTTTGGGCTGCTACTGATCTCTCCCTCTTTCATTTCTGTTTGTCCAATTCCAGGTATACAGTTTCGAACTCATGTTGGTGTAGACTTGAATTGAAGTTTGAACTAAGAATGCTTACTGGGTTTACATGCCTGGATCGCTGCCTGTTTATTTCATAATCAGATTAATTTTGTTATGTACATTTGTTAGTTGTGAAGTATATTTGGATAACTTAGATTACTGTATGTTTCAATTTAAATCACTGACTGTAGAACTGAGTTAGTGTTTCTCGATAGCATGTCAATTCTGTCAACATTGGTAGTAGCTTAATTTTTAGTTCAAAGTTTGCATTAATTAAGTTTTAGATAAAAACGGTGAGTTCCAAGTAGATAGCCTCACACCCCAATGATGAATCGTTAGAATTAGCTTTGTAACTTAGTAATTAGTCTCCTTATTAATTTGCAGCCTTTCACCAATCATTTGTCCTAATTTAATAGGTCACGCGCGAATAAATGTTTTCAATCTAGTTTTTGACAAGAGAAGTTAAGATGTATGTATAAAATCAGACGATAGAAAAATGCTCGTCTTCCATCAAAAGGGTTTTCATTCGAATCAAATGCCTTTTCGATTAATTGGTAGAAAGTTAGTTAAAATCGGAATCATCTCATGCATTATCACTTCCATAGAGTAATTAGAAATAATTTCGAACGGACATTTTGCTTTACACGAAAAAAAAATGTTTTTGGGCCTTGGTAACCGTTCTACCCAGTATGAGTTAAATAAATGACCTAGGCACATATTTGACTTGCATGTTCATTAGGGCCTGGGTCCAGGTTGAGATTAGACCCGTTCTGTTTAAAGGTTTAAATGTGTAGTTTTTTTTTATTTAATAAAGGCGGTTTGAAATTGATTGAAAGCACGTAGGTTACAATATGTTTTCAAAAATCAGATACTTTTGCCATTTACAATAGTTTAAGCGACCGTGCTAGAACCACGGGATTCGGGGGTGCCTAACACCTTCCCTCGGGTCAACAAAATTCCTTACTTAGAATTTCTGGTTTGCAGACTTCATTTGGAAAGTCGAAATTTCCTCGACTCGGGATTTAAATAAATCGGTGACTTGGGACACCTTAATTTATTCCAAGTGGCGACTCTGAAATAAATAAAAATAATCTTGTTTCGAATATTGTCACTTAAATTGGAAAAACTCCTTTATATAATCCCTCGAAAGCGGGGCGCGCCAAAAGGAGGTGTGACAGGGTCGGCATAAAATTGGCCATGAAGTCAGCTAGGATTTGAGACTTGATGGCCGTTTAGGGTTGATATTCGATATTGTATCCCCTAATTTCAACGACCCATTTGTCCAATCGGCTCGATATCTCGGGCTTATGCATAACATTTCGAAGGGGGTAAGTGGTTAATACATATATGGGATGACATTAACAAAATGGCTTCAGTTTTCTAGATGCGCTTATCAATGCAAGTTCTAGTTTTTCTAAGTGAGGATACCTAGTTTCAGCGTCTCCTAGAGTTCGGCTTACATAATAAATAAGGAATTGTGTACCTTGCTCTTCTCAAACTAGTACCCCACCTACCTCTATCTCGGACACCGCCAGGTATATGTAAAGTTATTCATCTACCTTCGAGGTGTGAATCAAAGTAGGGCTTGATAGATATCGCTTTAATTCTTCTAAGGCTTGTTGGAACTTCGGGGTCCATGCAAAATCCTTTTTCTTTTTGACCAAGGAAAAGAACCGATGATGATGACCTTGAAATGAATCGATCTAGGGCAGCAATTCTTCCTGTTAGCCTTTGTACGGTCTTCACGCTATCCACGATTGTGATATCCTCGATAGATTTGATCTTATCGGGATTAATTTTGATACCCCGATTTGATACCATGAAGCCGAGGAACTTTCCTGAGCCAACCCCGAAGGCACATTTCTCTGGGTTAAGCTTCATATTGTATTTCCTCAAAATTTTGAGTGTTTCCTGCAAATGAACTAAATGGTCCTCCATGCGCAGGGACTTAACCAACATATAATCAATATAAACTTCCATTGTTTTACCTATTTGTTCTTCGAACATTTTGTTAACTAGGCGTTGGTATATAGATCCTGCATTTTTTAGCTCGAAGAGCATTAAGTTGTAATAATAAGTTCCAAATTTAGAAATAAATGAAGTTTTTTCCTGGTCCTCCAGGTTCATCTAAATCAGATTGTACCCCGAGTAGGCATTAAGAAAAGTTAGGATCTTGTGACCAGCCATAACATCGATCGTACAATCAATGTTGGGTAGAAGGAAAGAATCTTTTGGACATGTTTTGTTCAAGTCCTTATAATCTACGCACATTGTAAGTTTGTTTCCTTTCTTAGGAACTACAAATACGTTGGCTAACCACTCGAAGTATTTTTCCTCCTGAATTGATCATATTTTAAGAAGTTTGGTTACCTCGTCGTTTATGAAAGAATGCTTTACCTCGGACTGAGGCCTCCTTTTTTGCTTTACCGGTTTGAAACTGGGTCGGTGCTTAGCCGATGTGTGGTGATTTCCGGTGGAATCCCTGTCATATCTAAATATGACCAAGTAAAGCAATCCATATTATCAATAAGAAATTGAATGAGTTTTTTCCTGAGTTTGTGGGTCAATCACGTTCCCATGTATACCTTTCTCTTGTGTAAGTACTCGATCAACATGACATGCTCTAGCTCCTCGACAGTTGATTTGGTTGCATAAAACTCTTCGGGAACGATGAAGGTTTGAGGAGTAAGGAAATACTTATCTTAGTCTTCAATTACCTATTGCTTCGATGTCGTCGAGGCTGGAGGCGGTGATTGCTATTTGCCCATATGTTTTTTTTCGATGCTCGATTTCTCCAAGTTCGTGGGCTCTGGTATCAGTACCACTTCCTTGATTGCAAATATCTCTTTTGCAGCATATTGTTCTTCGTAGATTGTTTTCACTCCTTCCTCTATTGGGAACTTCATCATCTGGTAAAGTGTCGAGGGCACTGCCCTCATGTTGTGTATCCACGGTCTCCCGAGGAGTGCGTTATACCTCATTTCACCTTTGATGACATGGAATTTAGTGTCTTGTATGGTCCCAGCTACGTTTACTAGCAAGATAATCTTGCCCTTTGTTGTTTCACTTGCCATGTTGAAGCAATTTAGGATCCGAGTTGCAAGTACAATCTGATCTTGCAGGCCGAGTTGCTCTACGTCCCTCGATTTGATTATGTTCCCTGAGCTACCTGGATCCACTGAAACACGTTTAACTTGAATTTTATTTAAAAGGATAAAAATTACCAGGGCATTGTTGTGTGGCTGAGATATGCCTTTTGCTTCTTTATCACAGAATGATAAGGCGTCCTCAGGTACATAACTCCGAGTCTGTTTTGCTCTAGTGATTGATACCTTGGTGCATTTTAATATAGGTCATTGAGGGACATCGACTCCGCCAATGATCATATGGATTACATGTTGTGGTTCTTCTTACTCATTTTTCCTTGCATCTCTCTCCCTGAAATGATTCTTGTCTCGATCGCTTAGAAATTCTCGAAGATGGCCCTCGTTGAACAACCGAGCCACTTCTTCTCTTAGATGTCGGCAATCTTCTGTTCTATGGCTATGTGTGCCATGATACTTGCATATCAAGTTCGGGTTCCTTTGAGAAAGATCAGTTTGTATAGGCCTGGGCCATTTGGTGTCTTTAATTCTTCCAATAGCTGACATGATCCTTGATGCATATATGCTGAAGTTTTATTTCGACAATCGGGGTGCCTCTGTGGGGTCAGTATGCTTATCGAACCCTCTTTTACTCATCCATCCTTAAGAACTATTCCCTCGATCGCTTGTCCGATCGTTCCAAGGAGTGCTCCGACCTAAGCCGTTGTTTCTCCAATCGATATACGGCTGATACCGTTCCCTAGTCAATCTAGACTGTTGATACCCAATTTTTTCTCATATGTTTTTTATATTTATACTTTCAAAATAGCACATATGCAGTTAGAAGCATGCATAAGCATTTTTATAAGATCAACAGCCACAAACACCCCTTACCTAAAATAAACCAAACGACCTCCCCCCCCCCAACCCTTTCATTCGACACCATCTGCCCCCTTGAAACCCCTCTCTTCTCTCAAACGCTTTCAAACCTAAACCTAATCGAATCTCGCTGACACTCATCTATGTCTATCTATGGTGGTTTCTCACCACCCCCAGGCCTCTAATGGCCTCCCTCACATTAGTCTTGCCATCTCCAGGGTCCTCAATGGACCAGGGTCAGTTGGCTTGCATCTATGGTCCCTTTCTCGCCTGTTTCAGGCTGTTCTAGTGTGATTTCGAGTAAGATCGTCCTATATTGACTATGATCTATGGGTTTCTAAGCATGTTTCTTCACCTATGTGTTGTTCTCCTCGAACCCTATTTTCTTCCTTCGGAACCTCTTAGATCTGTATAGATCTGAGATGATTTGGACTTGTTTCATATGAGTTTTACAACAACCTTGGAATTGTTTACAAGGATCATATGATTTTCAAGTGATTTTCATCTTTTTCTAAACTATGGTTTCTAGAAATTTCTTTTATAAAATGTTTGATGATTTTTGGGTGTTTGATCTTCCGCTTATTATGTATTTTGACTAATTTTGTAAGATTGCTACAACCTTAACTTGCTTGTACTGAAAACCCTAAATTTTTTGACATTTTTGTTTGGTTTCTGAGTACTGGTAGTGTTCTTGCTTTGGTTATTGTGGTTTCTCTTTAGCCATTTGAATGTCTCGTGGTTTTTCTTGTCCCAATATGCCTCTACTGAATTTCTTAGTTTAACCTTTCTCTGATTCTATATGTTTGTGTTCATCCTGACTATTCATTCCTTACCTTATTTTATCTGTTAAACGTGTTGACTCTTTCGTGATTTTCTCTCTAACTGAGCCCCATTAGGGTTCTAACCTAATTTCTTTTGACTAAGTTCTATTTTTCTATGAAATTTTACTTAGTTTATTTTCTATTTATGGGAATTGATATATATTCTTTCTAGAAATCAGTATTACTTTGAAATTATGACTGATTGATTACTTCGTTAGAGATTGGTATGCATAGACTTTATTTGTTTCCTTGTTTATAACTTTAATTGGTCGTCTCTGCCTTAATTTCTTGCCCGTATAACTTTGGGATTCTTACTAATTCTTTATTTGGTATGGTTTGGTCTTTTTGCCTTAATTAAACCCATGTTGTTACTGTTTGGCTAAATTAAAGAATCTATTCTGAACTCCTTATATGATTGGATTCTGATTGCTCTTAATTGCTGCTTTCTGATTCTTTACCTTATTGACTCTACCCTCGAACTGCTATATAAGCACTCTCTTATTCTCACTTAAAAACAAGAACATTAGTTCACAAAAGCACACTTACACTCTAAAGCTCTCTTTTTTCTACATACTTATGATATTCATTGGTCTAGCCGGCTCAAAGCCATGGCTAGATATTGGGATTACATCTGCTATATATTCTACACGCTTTTCTTCAACTGGTATGCCTCTAGTTAAATTTTGAAATCCAAGCCCTATGTGTTTCATCCCTGCACTAGTTCATCAGTTATGAATTCAACTTGTATTCTTGCTTACTTCTTTGCCTAACATGTCTAAACTCTGTCCTGTTCAATGTATGCTTTATATTATGTACTCTTTTCTTCTTACTTCTTTTCCTAGCATGTCCAAACTGTATGTTTAATCATGTTCAAGACATGTCAGATTTCTTGTACTGCAACTATGATCTATGTCTTAACTATTTACTGTCCATGATTAGGCTGCTAAATTGCTAAGAGCCTAAGTGTATTATGCAGTTTGTTAACTATATGTTTCCTTTATACCCTATCTATGTACCCCCAAATGTGGCTCTTATGCTCCTCAATCCCTTTATCCCCTATGTGAGATCTGCTGAGTGTTTTCTAAATCTGGATGTTTTATGACCAATTGACTGCCTGCTGTTTTCAAAAGAGTTTTGGTACTCTTCTCAAACTGTCTTTTACTACCAAACTATTTCATGTTTCTGAAAACCTTTTTCACTCCTAAAGTAATCTTTGTACTATTTTCAAAACCTTATCAAAACTATGTCAAGCACACTCACTTTACTCTTAGAATACTAGGTCCTGCCTCTCTGATATGTGTACTGCCTTGAGATCTTCGAGATCTCTATGAACTCTGGCATGTCAGAGTTGGCCCTTCCACACTATACCTAAGTCAGTTATTATTTGAGAAAAGGTCTAGGTGTGAGTATTTTCCGGCATCCTTGAGGTCCTTAGGGAACTCTGACACACCTAGAAATGAAATTAGCTATGGAACTTTAGCATTTGAGGCTATTGGAAGCTTGGAAGTGATTTGGGCCTACTGCAAGCTCCCTATAGATTAATTTTCTATTTATGTAAATTTTTTATTTAATCATTGGTCTGTAATAATTATTCTAAACAAACATTGGGGTGATTAGTGAAACGGGTGGGTAGTTATATATGTTGGGTAAATTTGGTAGATACCATGCCTGTAGGTTCGTGTTGATTCAAAATGTATTTTTTATGTTTGCTTTACTTCCACAATATTAGAAACCATGCATATAGGATCTAAAAAGGCTTTAATAATAGAGATCTTGCCTATAGAGTGTGAAGTAATTGAAGTTCAGTTTTTACTACAACATGTATTCAAAATCGTCTCCTTAGAAATCATGCCAATAAGTTCAAAAGTCAGATTTTAATAATTAGATACCATGCCTATAGGAGTTAAAATCAGCCCTAACAGAAATCAAGCCTATAAGACTTTAAAATAGTTCTTTCAGTTCAATTCGTGGTTATATATTCTGAATCGGCTTAATTAATTAATCCGTCCGTTTCCTAAATAAGTTTTCAAACTCTGCCTTAAATTAATACCACTATAAAACATGTTTGTAGGATCTCAAGTTATGCATTTAAAAGTTGTTCACTGTTTTACTGCATTCCTAATCAGTATAGCTTTCATGCTCATATGACATCACTATTATGCCTAGGCAAGCTTATAGGGTGATTAAAACTCTGTAACTATAAAATTGTTCTTTGTTGTCTAAGACTGTTCGCATTCAATAGGTCTAAAATCAGTAGGCAAGCTGAATAGGTCTTGACACTTTGTCTTAATTCAATGTTGTATAATCTCTGTTCACCTAAATATCATGTTCTAAGGTCTTTCATTTAAATAGTTAAAACTGTTGTTTCAGACGTGCACTTGTCATGTTTGTGGAGGTAAATATGAGCCTTTAATTGTTCCCTCTTTATGTGCAGTCCTAATTATTTTTATTGAAGCCTAGATTTTTCTCCTTTAAATACCTTAGGATGGTCTAGAACTACCTAAAATTAGAGGTCCCAAATACCTCTAGGGCCACAAGGAAGGGACGGGTAGTGCACACATATGATACTTTTCAGGGTTGTTAGAACGCTTTAGGATACGACTAAAGGGAGGGAATTAGGTAGTAAGGATATGATGACTACACGCTAATGTCACGTGTAGCCCCTCATTGAGGAGTGATTACCGGACATTGTGTCGGGTGATCCTGTAGGCTAACTAACCTAGGACCCCTCTTTCCCAATTCCCATTGTTTAAATTTTACTTTCCTCTATATTTGTGCAACTTGTTCAAATCTTTTCCTTTTGTTTCATTACTTGAGTCATACAATGTCACAACATGCCTTTATTTGCAAGTATATGTTAAAACTATTCATTTGTTAAAAAGACTAATTCACATAAGTGCAAGTTCGTCGGGACCCACCATTTTGGACTAAGAGGGGTGCCTAACACCTTCCCCTCAAAGTTATTTCGAGCCCTTACCCTAAATCTCTATTGATGCAAACTAGTCTTAATTGCTCTAGGTGTCCTAACGTACCAAAATCCGTTAGGTGGCGACTCTTCAAAAACTCAAATCCCAAGAGGAAATGAGTTATTACCCCTATGGATATCGGAACCCATACTTCTCTCCGCGGAGGGAAAAAAGGGGGCACAACATCGATTCCCTATTGCTATCCCTCGGGGGTTTGGCTGCAAATTTGTTAGGATGAACTGAACCCGAGGGGGCTCCCAACTGGTCGTCCTCGACCCTGATTTTTGATTGGTAACGACTGTGCACATCTGACCATGTCACAGCTGGATATTCGATCAAGTTTTGTTTTAGCTTTCGTGATGCAATCGAACTCCACTCGATCAAACCCTGCATAAAGGCATGTACTGCCCAGTCATCAGAAACCGGCGGTAATTCCATTCTTTCCATCTGAAACCTAGACACAAATTCCCTTAACATCTCGTCGTTCATTTGTTTTATTTTGAAGACGCCCGATTTTCTTGTGGCCACCTTTATGGCACCAACGTGTGCTTTCACGAAGGCATCTGCTAACATCGCCAATGAGTCAATATAGTTATGAGCTAAGTTGTGATACTAAATCATAGATCCTTTTGACAATGTTTCTCCAGACGTTTTCAACAAGACTGATTCGATCTCATCGTCATTCAAATCATTTCCTTTGACCCCGCAAGTATATGAAGTAATATGCTCGTCGGGGTCAGTTGTTCCGTTAGTTTTGGGTATATCGAGCATTTGAAATTTCTTAGGAATGCGCATTGGAGCTATGCTTCGAGGGAATAGTTTTTTTATGAACTTTTTGGCATCTAAACCTTTCAAGACTAGAGGTTTCCCTGGTATTTGGTCAATACGGGAGTTATAAGAGTTCACCTTCTTATCATTATCTTCAATTTTCTTTTCTCCGGACTCGATCCTCTTAGTGAGCTCTTCGAGCATTCTCATAATTGTGGGGTTAGTCCCCGAGCCACTTTCATCTGGATTTTCCAGTGCCGATTCAAGTACGTCGAGAGTTTACTGGTTCGGTGGTGTTTGGAGTTTTATTTTGTCTCTGAAGTTGAGCGATAGCGATTTGCTGAGCTTGCAGCATCTCGAATATCACTTGGAGGCTGACTCCCCCATCTCCTATTCCTGGTGTTCCTTGGTCCCCTGGTCGGGCTTCCCTGCGTACATTCCCTCCAGGGTCTGCTCCTAGATCTGCATTCAAGGCAATGTGCGAACTAATATCAACTGATTCCACATTTGGCACTTCCCCCGGGTTTATCGGTGATACATCGGCCCTTGTATTGATGTTTTCCCTAAGACCTTCGTTGTCATGTATGGATGCGTTTTGTGAGCTAGACATGTTTCGGCCTGAGAATCAAAAAAACTTGACAAGAAAAAGTGTTAAAATAACGTGTGTAATGAGAATCAGTAATGAAATAACCACTATTATCTTTAGCCCCATAGTAGACGCCAAACTGTTTACCTCGAAAATACGAGTAACAATTAAATTTGATTTGTAGTTTTAAAGATATGTAATTAAATTTCAATCTTGATTAATATTCAAGAATATGAGTTAGAAATAAAAGAAATAAGTGAATCATACCAATGTTATTCAGTAATACTGACCTCGAGATGGATTAAGAACAATAAATGTAAAGGATAATTTTGATGAACAGTATCAGAGAAAAGTAGGATAGTATATTCTTGCCAATGATGAAATGATGTTACAAATGATTGAGGTCCCCTTTATATAATAGAGGAACCCTAAATATGGTATATTTCTATTTACAGTAAGGAATATTCTTGATATAGCTGTCTAACCGCCTAGTACGGAATCATACAATCCTATTACGAGATTTGCGCCATGATCTTGGAGACGTGGCAGGAATCCAGCTTATTCTGTTACAAATCTATAACAGTACAATTTCGAGGTCGAGCACACTCGGCCTTGGTATGCGTCGTGCTCTGTCTTCAAACTCGGGTCCGGGCCCTCAAGTTCGACCTTGTTCTTATCTGAACTCGGGTTTGGGACGACCTCTCGAGCCTATAGATCGAAGGCATACGCTCTCGACCATATGCAATTCCATTATTAATCGACAAGACATTTTGTGTTACTCTGAATCCTTACTCCTATTCCATTCGTGTCATGCCTATAAGTGTTAATTGGGTCGGGCTGACCCATTTTCAACTCGGGTCAGCCCAGTTCAGCCTGTTACTGTAGCTTAATGTGCGGGCTTAGACGGGTTGGTCGGGGCGGGTTATGGACGAACATATTTTGAACAATGGTGCCCCGTACCCACTAAGCCCGTTATCTGCCCGGTTACTGTTATAATTTTTTTAAAAATTATTTGGACCGTTGCCAACGGTCAAAATTTAATTAAAAAACAAAAAAAATATTTACACTAGCCCGGCTCGCCCGAACCCGAACGGACCCACAATAACTCGAAAATTCCCAACCAGCTACTAGCCTGTTATCCCAGCCCGCTAATCAACCCGGTCCGATAACAGACGGGCTGTCTTTTTTTGTTCAACCTGTCCCCGCCCGCCCGATAAACACCTCTGGTCATGCCTACGGACCATATAACAAGACCTTCTAGATTATTATCATCTATGACCAATGAAATTTGAAAAAGTGTAGTAGTTTCTTCTAATACAAAATAATATATTGCCTTAACAAATCCTCTATCTTAAAATACAGTAAAGTACTCATTAGGTGCACAAATTTTCCCAGCTTGACCTCCGCAAATCTCAATTTTATCCTTCTGACGAGCACCAATTTCCCTTCTTCCTCACTATTTCACTCCATCACCTACCAATGCATTCTACTTTACGTACTTTTATAAATTCATAAACCCTAAAATATTCTTCTTAAAGAGTCCTTTTTTTGTTTCGTTTGATTTTCGGTGCAATTTTATTTTTTTATTATGTATAGATCGGGAGCTGTAATGGCATGGAACGTATTCAGATTTTGTACGGCCTTACGAGGGCTCGGTTCGATCATGATCATTTTGGTTATGGGAGTTGTGGGAGTTACTTATTACGCCGTCGTTTTGACTAATTATGGGCCGTCCCTTGCTAGCAGTGGCGGTCTCCTTGATACCCTCATCGCTTTTTTAGTACTCGTCATATTCCATTGTCTGGTAAATTTCTTCCAAATTTGTGTACTTTGGGAATATTTGAGGGGGTTTAGTAATAAATCATGATGACTTTTGGGTGTTTAACGTATTTACGTGTTCTCACTTTTTTCTCCCTCGGGTTTTGATGGGAGGTGCAAGCGAATATTTTATGGAATTTGGGAAATTAATTTTTTTTTTCGTAGTCATTCTTGAATTACAATCCTGTGGCTTATGTGCTTCTCCCTTTAATAAAATGAGTAATTTTCTTAAGAGTAGATAAACTTTGTGCTACTAAGTAGCTAAACTAGTACTTATTTGTGATGGTTGCAGTTGGTGATGCTTCTGTGGTGTTATTTCTCTGTTGTTTTTACTGATCCTGGTAGTGTGCCTCCAAATTGGAGGCCAGAATTGGATGAAGAAAGAGGGGAAGCTGACCCATTAACTGCATCAGAATTTGGGGCTTCGCCAGCTGACTCGGGGAATCCAAGAATACGTTTTTGTAGAAAGTGCAACCAGTTAAAACCGCCTCGGTGCCATCACTGTTCTGTTTGTGAGTTCTTGTTGTTCACCGTATGATATTTTTTTTTCTGTTATTTCGTTTGCGATTGAGTTGCGTCTGTTTCCATGTTTTAGGTGGAAGGTGTGTGCTAAAGATGGATCATCATTGTGTGTGGGTTGTCAACTGTGTTGGAGCATTAAACTACAAGTATTTCCTTCTCTTCTTGGTAAGTAATCATAATTCATGAATGCTGAAAAGTTTATATATGGTTGGCTATTAGCTTCTAAAATTACTCTCTTGGCATGACTATTTTTGTTGACAATGTCAATAAAATATTATCTTATAAAAATTGATGATGTGTGTTCAGGAAGATGAAATTTCTTTGTGACTTCTATGCTTACCAACTAGCTTCTTTGGTTGTTGGGCTTCTGCTCTAATAGTAACATAGGCAGTATGTCCCCTACAACTACAACAACAACAAAATACCTAGTATTATCCCACACCTTGGGATCTGTCCTCTATTTTCATTAAAACAACATTGTATTATGTTTGGTACACTTTTATAGCATTTCTATCACGCCCCAACCTAGGAAAGCAGACACGACAATCAATACCTTACTTTGATCCAGCGAACCAACCTGTCATGGCCTAATAACCATAACTCATGCATGATTTAGACTTGTAAAGCTGTAAATAACGAAAGACTTATTCATACATGCCATATGTGACCTCAATAGGAAATGACAAAAGACAACATGACCACTATGTCTATGGAGCCTCTATGACCATATGAATAAAGAATTGCCGGACAAGACCCCGACTATATCAGAAAGAATATCAATGTCTGTGTCATCAATAGGATTACCCCGAACATAGAATAGGGCTCACCAAAAGACTGAAGGAATGAGGGAGGTGCCTAGCA
Source organism: Nicotiana glauca (assembly GCA_026770625.1). Classification (NCBI taxonomy): domain Eukaryota; kingdom Viridiplantae; phylum Streptophyta; class Magnoliopsida; order Solanales; family Solanaceae; genus Nicotiana; species Nicotiana glauca. Next base: position 20,129 of record MU786233.1, read on the forward strand.
AGGGTCCACAAAAGAGATGCAGCGCCACGGCAAAGGGATGTGAGTACACAAAAACAAATGCTCGTACCTCGTCGATTCCCTCACATGAAATGGGACAGGACATTTTTAAAAAGCATGAAGAGATAATATGCAATTCAAAACAATATCATTTCCATTTCATAAACATCTTAGAGTTGAGTTTTAAACAAATTTATAACTTTTAGTGGGAGTTATAAGCCACCATGTATACCCATGGTGTTTCGATCTTAGCCCGACCGGGTTGGGCATCTCACTACACTACCAATGTCGTGTGGATGTTGACAATTTTGCTAGCATTAATAACCCAACCAAGGGTGATTATTTAATTTTCCAAACCATTGGATACGATAGGTTTGGATATTTGGCCTTTTATGCAAATACCTTCTTAGTCATCTAAGGATATTCCCAAAATCTTTTATTTTCATTTGGTACTTCTGGCCCTTAATCATGGTCTTTAAGTTTAGACTAAGCTGAAAAAAAAAAAGTTTAGGCTCAATAGCCACATATAATTCTTAATGCCATTTGCATATATTCGTTTGCCTTACATTTGAAAAACCATAGAGTTATATTCATGTTTTCTGGGAAAAGCTTTAGCATCATATTCATTTTCAGTTAAAATTTTGAAATTCTTTTGGAAACAGCCTCTCTACTCCTTCTGGGTAAGGATAAGATCTGCGTACACACTACCCTCCCTAAATCCCATTAGTGAGATTTTACTGGTTGGTTGTTAAAATTTTGAAATATTCATAATCATATTCGTCATGTGAAGCATAGCATTTGAAACCACATCATTTGATGAAAACATGCACAACACACCCACAATTATACACTAACAATTTGGATGCCATTTAGTCATGTAGCTAGCATTTAGAAAACATGGAGTTTGGAGAAACGATTCTATGGAAGGGTTCAACTCAACATACTTTAAATGTCTTGAAGCTAATGTACCTCTTTGTGTTCCAACAGCAACATACCCAGTGAAATTACACAAGTGGGCTCAGGTGAGGGTAGTTTGTACGCTGACCTTACTCCTACCTTGTGTTCCAATCGACTTATTAAGAATTTAAGCTACACAACACAATAGGTACTAGACATAAATCACCACCCAATTCCAACATTAGTCTTTACCCGTTCACTATTCATTATAAACCCTAGTTCATACTTTAAAGAACTAGTGTATCTTCCCATTCAAATAGTGATTCTCAACCCATTATACTCCCCAAATATCTATCTCATAGTTGTATTTGAACATGGCGTAGAGATGTTACCTTCTGAGTTCAAAACCCTAGCTCAGGATCCTTCTAGAGATTCTTGAAATTTGGTGGAATCCTGTGGATTTTAATCATAAATGTTGCATCAATAATAAATGCTTATCTTGGGGTGTATTTACGGTGGAAGAGCTCCTTATTCTTTCTAGGATTCAAAAACTTGCTCAAAGTTCCTCTTACTCTCTCTCCCCGCTATGTTCTTTAAATGGACCAAAGTGGTCTGCATACGCCCGCCATCCACCCGTGTAGCTATGCATGGGCTGGGCCGTCTGGTCCTTTTCTCTAATTTTGGCCACTCCCTATAAATTGTTACGCGTGGTGCGTAGCTATGCACCAAATGTGTGTAGCAGTTGCTGGGTGTAGGAGTTGGCTAGCGTGGAAGCTGCCTTGTGCATGTGTAGGAGCCTCTTTATGCGTAGCTTATGGCTCCCGTGCATAGGTGTTGGCCTCCCACGCGTAGGAGATGTTCTTCCATGCGTAGGACTTAGGAGGCCTCTCCCCTGAAGGCCCTCTTGCTTCACCTTCTGTTTTTGCCTATGCAGACCATGCGTAGCTGAGCTTCCCTTTGTGCCTTTGTCTCCTTCCAACTTAGTTTCTTAAATCTCGGATTAATCCCTGTCACGTGTAGTAATTGGGGGGCTTTACAATCCCCGCCATTGCTTACATGTTAAGTGGAGTGCTTTCGATGTTCTTGTATCACAAATGCTATGTCATTTTTTTTGGGGGTTTGGGG